>WEIS01067799.1:0-12377 GCA_013389965.1 Todus mexicanus | reverse complement strand
CGTGGCCCGGCCGAGCCCTGCGGAACGGGGCTGGCGCCTCCGCCCGGCGCTTCTGGGTCTCGTAGAGCCTCCTCGTAGGACCCTGCCCGTGCCGTGCATCTTGAACCTTCACTGGCCTCCCTCCCTTTCCCTGCCCAGTTAAGAGACAATTCGGAATCGGCTCTAAGCCCTGTCCCCAACTTCTTCCCCACTGCCACTGCAGCCCAGCAAGCCCCAGATCATCCCTCCCATGTCTTGCAACCTGTGCTTACACTTGTTTTCTGCTGGGCTGTGTAGCTGTCCCATGTATGACTAGTTTCATCAGTCTGTGTCCACTGTGCCTTCCACGTTGATCAAACAGGAGAGGTAGGTGGTGGGAGATTCTGGTAGGCAGTGACTGGGGCTGCAAGGATCTGGTCAGACTTTTGGGAACTAAAAGTCCTTGTCATCCTTCCTGGGAAATAATCACATGGACACAGAAGTCCATATAGCCAGAACTGCTCTCTCTTAGCTTCCTTTGCCTTTCTATACATTTAGCTCTGCCTGTACCCTTATTACCACTGCCTGATTCCCCTTCACCTTACTCCATGCTCCAGTCAGAACCAGTCAGAACCTTGCACTGATGGCCTGTGCCAACTCTGAACCCCAAAACTGAGAAATGTAAAGAGCAAGTAGTTGGAATTTCCAGGGCACCTTTGTCTTTTCCTGTCATTCTTGCAAGGACACAAGAAAGTGTCCTTCAGATCCAGTGTGGAGATGCCTAGTATACTGCAATTATGGTTGTCCTAGTGGGAAAACCTGTGTGGCTGCAGGACACTCTTTGGGCTGTTCTATGGAGAGAACAGGCCAAGCTGAATCTTACCTGGACTCTGGTTCTGCCCAAGCTAAGTTGCCTTTGGGTGCCCAGGGCTACCAAACAGTGAGCACAACCCTAGGGGAACCCCATCATCATCATCATCATCATCATCATCATCTTCATTGTCTTCGTCTTCATCATCTTCATCTTTATCTTTGTCTTCGTCTTCATCTTTATCTTTGTCTTCATCATCTTATCTTCATCTTTTCAATCATCATTTGATAAGCTCAGGGCAACGTCAGGGACTATTTTTATCAATACGTAGCACCTCTTTCCTCACGGGCTGCAATGCTGCTGGTCACTTAGGTATTTCTTAGCTCTACTACATTTTCTTTAGCTTTTCTCTT
This sequence comes from Todus mexicanus, assembly GCA_013389965.1. Classification (NCBI taxonomy): domain Eukaryota; kingdom Metazoa; phylum Chordata; class Aves; order Coraciiformes; family Todidae; genus Todus; species Todus mexicanus. The sequence goes on along the minus strand of WEIS01067799.1, from coordinate 11,195 downwards.
TATTAGTATTTTCCAACCAGGTTGACTTCATACTGATGGGTATGGAAGGATCTCATCATTTAACCACATGCAGCACAGAGAAGGAGATGCTGCCCAGTGCTGAGGCATTAAGGCAAAAGCTGATTTCTTGCTCGTTGGCTGCTCTGCAAAGAGGAGCAAGATGAAGGTTCGTGGTCCACCTGGTAGCTATGTTGAGGGCCAGGACTCACCAGTAGCAAAGCAGAGATGTGGATCCCTCAGCTCTGTCCACAGCTGGGTCAAGACTTCAGCCAGGATGCTGTCATCCCACTAGCAATGGGTTCTGCAGTGTCAGTTCCCAGAGGAACCAAGAGCAGGTAAGGATTGATGCTGAAACTGGAGGTTATGTCCAACAGTATTGATTGTTTCCTTGACGGGTGTTGGCTTCTGAATGAGGAAGTGAGGAAAGCTGAGTCTCTCAGCTCATCTGTAAACAGTTCCATGGCCTTATGTTTCTAAGTCCCTGATCTGAATAGTGGGAAAAGTAGGGATGGGAGATGTTGGGAAGGTTGATATAAGAAGGAGAGGATCCTTTCAGGAGAGCAACAAGACTGGTGAAGGGACTGGAGGGAAAATCTTATGAGGAGAGGCTGAGGGAGTTGGGCTTGTTCAGCCTGGAGAAGAGGAGACTCAGGGGGGACCTTCTCACTCTCTACAACTAACTGAAGGGAAGGTGTAGTCAGGTGGGGGCTGGGCTCTTCTGCCAGGCAATTTGTGACAGGACAAGAGGGCACAGCCTGAAGCTGCACTGGGGGAGGTTTAGGTTGGATGTTCAGAAGCACTTCCTCACAGAAAGGGTTATAAAACACTGGAACAGACTGGCCAGGGAGGTGGTGGAGTCACCATCCCTTGAAATGTTTAAGAAAAGACTGGATGCCACACTCAGTGGCATGGTTTAGCTGAGTGGTGGTGCTAGGTCATCAGCTGGACTCGATGATCCCAGAGGTCTTTTCCAGCCTTAATTATTCTGTGATTCTGTGGACGAAAGCCAAGGTTGGAAGATGCAGAGCCTCACCCCTCTTGTGCTGTTCTTGGTGACACAGATTTTGCACTAGCGGAAACAGAGCTCAGCTTAACGTGGTATCTTAGAGCACAGTAATAAGTTGCAGCGTCCTGGAAGGAGACAGTTTTTATTTCTAAGTAAGCTGTTTTATTTTTGTACACCACTGCAGAGAATTGGCCTCTGCGGAACTTGTTGCTCTCTGACATACTAAATGCATGCAGGAGAAATGTCAAGGTTTGCCCCCGGGGCTGGTGGTACCAGAAAAAATTCAAAGTGCTGACACTCTCCTCAGTGGTGGACTGGCAAGGAAGAACCACTCGCTGCCCAGCTGTGGCTGACATCTCAAAGAAGAATTGCTTCTGGGGGTCCCCTCCAACAAGACCTGCAACACAGGCAGAAATGTGTCTGTAGAGCAGCTTGCTTCCTTCTCTCACTTGCTCTGTGTTCAAGGTCGTGCTTGCCCCAAACCTTTCTGTCTTTCCGAAGAAAAGGCAAGTTCAGGTATCTACTTCCATCACCCCTCTGCATTTTGCCCTGACCTCATCATCTTGTCGGTACAGACCTCTGCATAGCCTACTGAAAACTGTAGGAGACAATAGAAAGTGCATGAATACACCCACCTGACTGGATAAGCAGGACCCATGCTGGCACCGTCATGGCGAAGATCATTTTTCCCAGCTCCAGAATCCCTGTCCCTCGGGAGACTCTCAGCACACTACAGAACAAGGCACTCCTGGCAGCAACGGCTGCATCCTGCAGACTGTGCCTGAGCACGTGTGACGTAGTCACACTTCTGGGGTGAGGAACACAAGAATGAGGCCCGTTCACCTTTTGCCTTTGCCTGTTTTCTCAGCAGAGAGTGGACAGTCTCAATGGCTTCCTACACTTTACAGGATAGTTTCACTCTGACTCAGTAAAATTTACAGTGTGGGGGAACACCTCTCCCTCACTATAGAGCATATTTGCTTTTATGTGCTCTTTGTTGGTGGGAGGGCTTTTGAAAGCACAACGGCTCCTCATACCGTTCAGGGCTCTGGGAAATGCAGGTGCAGTGTTCTTTTCAAAAGGATTCATATTTCTCTTAGTTTTACCTCTGTTACTTTGGAAGCAGCTGTTCAGTCTTTCTCCATGCATGAGGACTCAGAGACAGGGAGAGGAAGCTGGTAAGGGGGAAAGAAAGACATTTTAATAGGTGAACATATAAATTCCTAGAATAGGAGGATTGAATCCTGTTTCTGATTAATTGGGTCAGTGCTGGCTGGGGCAGGGCAGCCTGGTGGGGTAATGGAGTAAGGGGATCTGCAGCTCCATTCCCAGTGCAGCTCTACACCTGTGCAAAGCATAAGGTCAGGACTTGGGGCTCCCCAGAGGCTGCTGGCACAGTGAAAATGAAAGGCACCAAGACTGGGACAGGGATGGGAGACAGAATCCTGGCATTTGGAGCCAGTGGCAGAGAAGTGCCAAGCAGTAGCCCTGGCTCTGGGAACCCCTGTTTCTCGGCAGCACGTTTCTCTCCAACTTCCTGGCAAATCTGCAGCCTTTGCCGAGTTTCTCATTTTGGAGAGTACTTTGAATACAATGAAGAGGGGATCCCTCACCGCTGTGCATCTAATTCTTCAGGAATGTACTGCTCTGTCAGTCAAGACTGTAAGGTGAGGTGAGGTTGGCCCGTAAATCACAGACCCTCAGTTGAAATCTGCCCAGGTGATGAATGTGCCCTGGATAAAGCACTGTTCTTGGAGGACCCAGTATAGTCCAGAAGGTACCTGGGCTCACTGCTGCCAGATGATCAGTACCAGAAGAAGGTAAGGAGGTGATGATGCAGGTAAGTGTGACAGACTGACTGCCCAACTGACATGAGCACGTTGAGAGACACAATGGGAGGGGACTGGTTTGGTGCAGTGCCTGTGGGTGGACAGCAAGGTACCCACACTTTCCCTTTGGACACAAGGGCAAAATCCTGGAGGTGGGGATGAACAGCCCCATGCACCAGTATGTGCTGAGGACCACCGAGCTGTAAAGCAGCTTTGCAGAAAATGACCTGGGTGGTCCTGCTGGATCACAGGGTGATCCTGTTGACAATGAGCCACTAATGTGCCCTTGCCTCATAAAGCAAACCCCATCCTTTTGTACTCCCTAGCACTTTGGACAACAGCTGGGGAGGAGCAGAGAGGTGACTTCCAGCTATCCTGAGGCACTCAGAATATTGTCATACTGAATTAAACTAAGAATCCAGACTGCTGTTGAACCATCCCTGCTACAGCCTGAAATCAGCAGTAGTGGAGTGTGAGCTTTGCAGGGCAGGAAAAGGTGGGCTGAAAATACAGGAGGCTGCATTTCAGCGCCTGTGCTGTGGGCAGTTCTCTGCCAAGTTTGCTCTGCTGTTGTTCAGCCGCCCTCCATCTCTTTCTGTCTCTGGCTGTTCTGTGCAGCTCATTGACAGAGCAGTGGAGAGTGCCCCTGCTGCGACCAGCAAAATCCCTCATGATGAGTGACACACAAGGACACACAAGCATGTACACGCTCATGCGCACAATTCATGTAGAATTGTGCAAAAAATCTGCACTGATGAGCGCTTGCACAATTCCAGTATGCAAAGTGTAGACAAGAGAACACATACATAAACATGACCAACAGTGCACTCAACTGGAGGAATCCTGGTGATGACCCTAGCAGGGATTCTGCAGAGCATTCTGCAGAAGGAAAAGTCCCTGAACATTCTAATGGTGCTGTCTGGCAAGCCAGTGAGGCTGCACAACGAGATGAGCTGTGTACGGAGCCCTTAGGAAGAAATTGTATTCAAGAAATTAATGATGGGCAAGATTGAGCCTTAATGATTAATGATGGGCTGTATTGAGCCTTCACTACAGGCTTAAGGGGCCCATACATTAGCATGAGTAGCATATAAGGATATGATGTATAATTCTTTTTTTGGTTGTTTTTGGTTTTGTGTTGTGGTTGTGGGTTTTTCTTGTTACACGGAATAAAAGGCTCTACAGCATGGGAACAAACCAGAGGCTCTTTCTGGATGGGATCTGCACGGTGTGTCTTGGGAAAATCAACCTGGGTCTGTACAATGCTGCATGAATCCAGGGTTCCCAGCATCTGAAAGGGTGTAAGGTTTCCTTGCTATCTATCTTCCTCTTTTTATTCTGTCTTACTAAACCAGACATTTTATTACATCATTTGCTGTCAGACCTTTCTTTCTGAAACTGGGAAAGGAGGCTGCACCACATCTCACTCCATTCCTCCCTCCCTGGTGCAGAACAAGAGGAGGCAAAACCAGCCAGTAGAATCTCTTCAGAGCAGTGTTGGGCAGGGTAGGATCAAGCCCAGGAGCTGAGCCACTCATTGCTGACAGGGCCACAAGAAGACCCAAAGGTGTGACTCAGACTGACATCATTTACTTGACTCCTCAAGCACATAAGCACAGTCCTCTGCCCCTGCTGACATGATTTGCTCCTGAAATGCTTAGGTCTCTCATCCTGTAATGCAAAAGGTGTCTTCACTGGGAATGTGCCTGGCATAAAGTGGGAAATGAAGAGACGGCAATTTAGGAAGCTAAACTACAGCTCACGGCATTAGGTGGGATGTTTTGCATTCAAGAAGAGTTTGTCAGAAAAAAACCACCCCTTCTTGGAATGCCTCTGGCAGCCTGGGACAGTAAAGGTCCATGATGAAAGCCAGCCTGACTCTTGGTTCTTTCATTCACTTCTCTTGCCTTCTCCTCCTTGAGAACTGCGTGAGTCTGAAGCTCCTTCTTCTCTTCTTCATTCTCTAAAATGACATTTCACCTCAATGGACTTGTCAACTGATATCAACTGTGTCCTGTGCTAGGTCTTGGGGCTGCTTGTCATGGGAGAGGGAGGAGGTTAGACATGGATGGAAGCTGGGGCTGCTCTGAGGTGGCTTCTGAAATCAGGAGCTAAGCAGTAGCTGCACAGGAGCTGGTAGCTCTTTTTAGGCCCTGGCAGGAAGAGGCCAAGAAGCCCTTGTGCATCTCCGCACAGCCTTCAACTCTCAGCCGTGCATGTGCCTTGGCTCCTTCATGGTGTGGTGACAGGCTGCTCCTCACATATCCCCATGTTTTACTTCCTCCCTGCCCTCTCTCCCAGGTGCACATGAAGTTCCAAGACTTGTCCTGCTATGACGAGTGCCAGCTGTGACAGCGCTGCCAGCCTTGCTGTTCGATCCCATTGGCCAACAGCTGCAATGAGCCCTTGGGTCTGGCAGTGCCAGAGCTCAACCACTGTCATCGAGCCCCATCTCGTGGCGGTGGTGATCCAGCACCGTCCCATCCTCAGCTCCTTCCTGCGGAACACTGTTGTGGGATCCGCGAAATCTGAAGCTTAGAGTTGGACTTCTTAAATATCACCGTACAGTTTGTGTTCAGAATGATGATGCAAATCTTTTTACTCCAGCAAACAACATTCTGGACAATGTCCAGGATTCTAAGATTCCCATGTTAACATACTTAGCAAAAGCATTCTCATTTTCATCACTCTCACAAGCAGAGCTCCTCAAATCATCAGTCACAATCATATTTCCTTTATCGGGAGGGTGGGAGGTGGGGTGGTTATCACTAAGGATCCTAGGCAAGTCCCCCACAAATTTGGTAAAAGGATATTTCAATTTCCTGATAGAGCAGTTGGCAACAACTAACACCACATGAGATTCTCAGGCATAATAGACATCATGCAGTTGGCATTCACCAGTCAGCAAGCGACTGGAAGTCAGTCAGCTGAACAGCATCAGAGAAGGTGAAAGGGAGACAGAAGCATTTTCTCTGAGATGCAATAGCTTGAAGAACTCCAGACCCCAACTGCAGTGAAGAAGTGGCGTATCTCCACCACTAGAATTAATCTTAGTGCAAACTCCGAAGTTGAAGGATGAAAGTTGGTGACTTCTGGCTGCCAGCGGAAGGGTTGTGTCCCACCTAAAGGCTTACAACTACAAAATTGTTTCACTGCCCTCAAATTTAAAGAGGAGACAGATGTACCTTGAAGCAAAGTATCCACTAGACTATATATCATGCACAGCTACCAGGAAGAAGTGGTGAGTGATCCTTATGGGTGGCTCCTTGCTGCGGGGGACAGAGGCACCAATCTGCCAACCTGGCCTATGATCTAGAGAGGTTTGCTGACTACTGAGCACCCAGATCTGGGATGTTGTGGAGGGACTGTTAAAGCTTGTTTGGCTTTCTGGCTACTACCCCTTGCTGTTATTACTTGTGGGTGCAAATGATACTGCTAGTGGAAACCTGGACAATATCAAAAGTGATTACAGAGCCCTGGAAGAAGGTGGTCAATGGCATGGGGGCCCAGATGGTGTTGTCCTCAATCCAACTGATGAGAGGAAGGGTGTGAGGAGGAGGGCACTGAGAAATACAGGTCATTATTTGGCTGCATAACTGGAGCTGGTGACAGGGTTCTGAGTCCTACAACCATGGGACCCTGATGGCAAAGCAGCATCTGCTCAGGAGAGGTGGAATCCACCCTACCAAGTGGGGCAAAGTTACCTTTGCCAGTAGGGTGCTGGTAAAGAGGGCTTTAAAAGTAGGAATGACCTGCAAGGGAGAGAGTAATCAACAGCCCTATGAGGGAGTGATGGACACAGTGAATTATCAAAGGGATCACAAGACTAAGAAAACAGGGCTGAAGCAGGGTCACCTCTAGCAGTTGCATGTAAGCAAGGAAGTGCCTACAAGACATCCCTGTGGAAAAGTCCCTCTAACCCTTTCCAGGAAGCCAACACGGTAGACTGCCCCTGTCGAGTGCCTGTGTACTAATACACACAGTACGGGGAGTAAAGCGGAGGAGTTAGAGATCTGTGTGCAGCTGCAGGGCCACAATCATGTTGGGATCATAGAGATGGGGTGGAATGGACGTCGTATCTGGAGTGTTGCAACGGAAGAACACAGGCTCTTTTGGAAGGATGAGCTGTGAAGATGATGATGAGGAAGAGATGTCCTTTCTGTAAGAGAACTGCAGGGGCTAGGTGGGGAGGGGGAATGATGAGCTAGCTGAAGGCTTATGGGAAAGGGTTAAAGAAAAGACATCTAAGGGTCACATTTGAATGGATGTCTGCTATAGACAGATACAGGAAGAACAAGTGGATGAGGTCAAAACAGCATCCAGAGCCCATGATGGCTGCTCTGTGATGCTTTTCTCCTGTCATGAAGCAGCCTTCCCCAAGGGCAGCTCTTCTGGCAGGGACAGTTGCCCAGGACTGCCTGGTGATCTGCTCTCCCTTGAGATCTTGGATAGAGTTGTACAGCCTGGTCCCACTGCAGAAAAAAATGTGGCAGGGCTCAGGGGAAGCCAAAGAGGAAGGTCATGACAAAGGCTCCGAGGATGGACAGAGTGAACTGGGGTACATTAGATCCTCCAGATTAAAGCAAATGGACATGAAGTAATTGGAGGGTACACTGGATATTTCTAGGTATTTTTCAGAATTGCTGGAATCATGGAATTCTTGAAGAAGCATTGACTTTTGCAAATAAAAAAGGAAAACATTTTTTTACTCCTAATCTTTAAATCTTAACTTTTTAAATCTTAATTTTTAATCAGAAGTATGACCTCTGAGGGACACATCCCACAGCAAACATTCGAAGAGACAGGCCTGCAGGAATTCCTGAAGAAGCAATGTACAGTAGAGAAAAACCATAAAGCAAAAAGCAGCAGCAAAGACCCAACACACAGACATCCCCAACCTCCTGCATTGCCCAACAGCACACCAGAGCTATTGAGCGAAACAACCACAACACCCACAGGGAAAGGAGGGAACCTGATACTCCTTCATCACCTTCTCCTACCTCTCAGGCTACTGACATTGTCCTGTCCTGGAAGAGGATCGTGTTCTGCAGCTCTCTGTGTGCCCAGGGGAAGCAGCGCTGCCAGGGGAGAGCCGAGGGTCCTTCCCCTGAGCTCAGCCTTGTTCAGACACAGGCCCTCTCTCCCTCCCTCCCTCCCTCCCTCCCCTGGCTTCTTGCACAACCAGGGAAGCTCCGTGCACCAGGGTGTCACGCACAGCACAGAGGTACAAGGCAGTGTCAGAGCCCTCGACTTCCTCCAGCTGCAGGACGCTGTATTTCCCCGTGGTGTTCACCACTGTAGTGAGACGGCCGCTCTGCTTGGAACCAGCTGCTGAGCGATATGAGAGCAGCTGTGGACCTTGGCCTGTCCTCTGCTGGTACCAGAAAAAACCATTAAAGCTTAAGGACTGGTATGTGCAGGTTGTTCTGAAGGTTTCTCTCTGTTTCACTGTGACTCGTCCTTCTTGCTGGGTGATGACTGTCTGTCCCATGGTGCCTGGAAGAAAGCAAAGGTCAGCAGCTGTGCAGGGAAAGGCTGTGGGAAGAAAACCAGGAATGGATGCAAAAGTCTGGTGAAGGCTCCTTGTCCCTGCTCTGTGAGAAGATCCTGATTCCTGTGGACAGTCATTTGGAGAGTAGTTTTGGGCTCAGAGCTCACACCCCAGCATGGACCCTGAGGAGAGCTCTATTGTGTCCTTTCTCCTCCTCTCTGCTCCTTCTCCTACTGCCCAGAGAGTACCAGGGAACAGTATGTCCTGCCTGAACTCTTTGTGCTGGAACCAGAACCCTTCCAGCCAGCTGAAGGCAGGGGAGCTATGGCAAAAAGATTCCCTCTCTGAGTACTCTGAACTCGGTGAGTACATGCAAAGNAGAAGCCCGGAGGAGAAATGATCTGTTCTTCCTGTGCCTGAAATGCTCCTTCTGGCTCTCTGCCTCCTCCAGGAGCAGCTCCTGAGGCTCCCTCAGCCAACGTCTTTCTCAACATTGCCACATTCTCCTGGGAAGAGAAGCCTCCTTTGTTTCTGTCCCTTCTCCTCTGTCCTTCCTCACCTGTCTGGCAACAACGCCTGGCAACAATGCCGGGGATTCTCAGCACGGGCAGGATTTGCACCATATGCTGAACCCTCACTCAGCATCTCTCTCATGCTCCATAAGTCAGGGTTCCCAGCATCTCAAGGGCCATAATCTTACATATGATGTCTCCTTTTACCTTCTGCTTTTTCTCCAATCAATGGTATTTTAATCAACACCTTATAGGGCTGGGGTGTCATTCCTACTGGGATTCATTCACTGCCACACTCCAGCCTCGTGGTTAAACAGAAAAACCAAACAAAATCTCCAAATTTCTAGTAGGCATTTCCCCACTTCCAGACTCTGTCCATTGCCTTTCACTCTATTGCTGTGCTCAAGAAGATTTTGGCTGCATTTGACCCTTCATCCAGCAGCTCAAGTCTTGGAAACACCAAACTTATCTCCTTCAAACATCTCTTCTGAAGGCTGAAGGAGGCCAGTTCTCTCAACTTCTCTCCAGGGCTTGTGTTACAGCAACACAGAATTGGTCATTTGGAAGGAACCTTGGGAGGTGGTCTGGGCTAACCGCCTGCTCAGGAAAGCTCACCTAGAGCTGGTTGCCCAGACCATGTCACCATTTGAACGTCTCTAAACACGGAGACTCCACAACCTCTCTGGGCATCCTGTGCCATTGCTCCATCATTTTCACAATGAAAAAGGGTTTCCTGATGTTCAGACAGAGCCTCCTGTGTTTCACTTTGTGCTTATTGCCTCTTGTCCTGTCACTGGGCATCATGGGGAAGAGCCTGGCTCTGCCTTCTTCACACCCCTGCTTCAACTGTGTGTACACAGTGGTGAGATCTGTCCCGAGACTTCTCTTCTCAGTACTGGACAGTCTCAGCTCTCTCAGCCTTTCCCCATAGGACCGTTGTTCTGTTTTCTTCATCGTTTAAGTGGCCCCTCACTTGACTGTCTCCAGGATGTCTCCTACATACAGTTCCCAAGTGCAAACACCAACACCTACACCCTCTGGAGGGTCACAGGCACACCCATATTCATGCACCCTCAAATCTCATCACAGGCTCCCATCCCAGCTAAGAGCCCTTCCTGGAGCCTGGACCCTCTGATCCAGCACCTGGGTCTCCTCCTTTTCTCTGGCAAGGCTCAGTCTGATGCTCACTAGCAAATCAATATGTAAGGAGCTCACTCACTGCTCTCACAATCACCCTCAAACATTGCCACGGTTGGTAACAGCAGCCTGTCTAACACCCACGTGCTGGCCCTGGGCTCCCTTACCGACCTCAGGATCAGACTCCAAGGACAGCTCTTCCCCCTGCTCACTGCCCAGGCCAGCTTGAAAAATGCCAACAAATCCCGACACACATCCATGGACACCGGGAGTAATTCAACTCAGAAAAACTAGAAACACGTTGAGATGCCTCCAGTCACTGCCACTCTGACCTCTCACACACGTGTCAGGTGGTCCCTGCAGTCGTTCACAGCCAGACATATTACTCTTGTGACACATTCTTCCCTTGCCAGTTGCTGGCACCCAGACCAGGCTCACACCCCAGTCCCTCCTGCTGCTGGCACAGAGGCTGACAGGCCCTGTGACCAGAAGCCTCTTCTCCAATCACTGCAACTCTGATCTTGCCACACATACCCTGGTCCATCCAGCTACTGGCAAACAGATTTAAAATCCATATGGACAATCCATTTGAGCCTTGCTCCTCTCCAGTGCCTCCCCTTGATCCTACCCAGTCTCCTTTTCCTCCTACAAACAGGAAGGAGAAGGGAAAGATTGGACAAATGACCAATCTGTTCCAGATGTAAGGCGGGTGCGCGAAAGCTCTCAGGGCTTGTGAAATATCATTCTGGAAGGAGTTAGTTTGTGCCTTCATATTCCAACATATATACCATTTGCCCTCCCACGTCCTCTGTTTCCTGCAAAATTCTGAATCCTCTCTCTGGCAGGAGGACATCTTGCCCAATCGCCTCCATCACAGACATCTCCCCATGCTGTCAGGTTTGGCCCTGTCTCTGGGGGTGACACTCCCAAGAAGGCTGAGAAGTCAGGATCATTTTATGAACTCAAAGGTATTTCTGCCCTCAAGCAGAAACCTTAAGGCTGTGTGTGTCTCAATATCAGAGGTTCTGGATCGTGTCAAATAAGCTCGTGGTGTCAACACTGAGGCATTGTGAGGAGGGCTTGAAGGTGCCTGTGACCTCAACACCCCCTTCTCCTCGGAAGACTGTAACACCAGCAGGAACGTTCTCCATGAACTTCTATAGTTTCTGGGTTCCGTTTTCATTCTCTTTCCGAACTTTTAGAGAATGATGAAATGTGAA
>WEIS01067797.1:271-12943 GCA_013389965.1 Todus mexicanus | reverse complement strand
CCGGCCCCACAGAACCAGCCCCACACACCCGGCCCCACAGAACCAGCCCACACAGGCGGCCCCACAGCTCTTGAAAGGTCAAACCAGCGGCTCAGAAAAGCGTGAAAAGCCGAGTTCGGGGGGGAACCTTAATGAGTGTTAAGCCTGAACCTTAAAAGTGAGAATTCGAGCGCGGCAGCTGTAAAGCAGCCCAGGCCTTCACACAGCCAACTGTTTTTGTTGGGCAGTACTTAAGCACTTCTATTTGCTGCTGATTATTTCAGCAGGAGCTCCCAATCACCCGCCTATAAAAGCGGAATGGCCTTTAAATGGCGGCGAGCTGAGGGTAGTTGTCCCTTCCCGCCCTTCCCCAGGGGTAGCAAGTGCTGTCCCCGCCCTCGACACCTCCAAGCGAGCCCCCCTGGGTAAGCTTTGAGGGCAAGGTGAAAACAACCAGAAAATGGGGGGGGGTTTATTTTGTTTGTTTGGGTTTTTGTTTGTTTTTGTTTGTTTGTTTTTGTTTGATTTTTTGTTTTTTGTTAAAATCTCGATTTTTAATTCCCACAGTTGAAGCAGCGGGTTTGCACAACGTGGCAGGGCTGAGGGCTGCCAGAGGGAGCCGAGCGAGTGCAGTGTCCCTTGTGGCCCAGAGGCAGGGGGACCTTGGCTCCAGCCGGGTTTCTCCGCTAGCACTACCAGGGGCTGTGGTGCGCGTGTGGGAACTGCGCAGCCCCGCAGTAGCTGCGGTGTTTGTGTGCCTGTCTGAGTATATGGGGCTGCGAGACACTTCCCCAGCCGCTGTGCAGCGAGAGTAGGTGATACTGTGAGAAATTAAAGCCCGAACTAACCAAGTCTTGGTAGCGGGAGTTTAATTACCAAATCCACTTAGCACAAGTGCGAAAGCAGTGGCACAGATGATAGGCAGTGTGCTTATTTCAGTCTTGCTTTATTGTAGTCACAGAACCGTTTATGTTGGAAAAGATCTTTAAGATCATTGAGTTAAACTGTTAATCCTCTAAACTTACCTGAGTGTTGCTTGTGATCCACCTGTGGGCAGCCTTTGGGGACCTCTTTACAAGGTTATTAAAAACGCAAGACACAAAACAGGTCTGTACCACCCCAGCTGGACACCTTGGGAATTGTTATATGAATTAATGCTTATTCAGGCAGAGGACCCAGCTTTCTTACACAGGTTATAACTCTGTTAATCTTGCGTGCATTTATGCAGATGCTTTGTTGACAAAATAACCAGTGTTTTGATCTTTCTTCCTGAAAAAGTTTCCTTGGGACTTGTTAATTTCATTGAAACGTTTATTTGCAGGGATAGAAGGGACTGCACGCAAACAAACCTGCTCGGGTACACTGAAGAAAGCACAAGTACTCCTAGAGATCATGGTGTTCATCCCATTCCTGTCCTTGCACAGAATGAGGTTAGTATGGCTCTGAACCACACTTGCCTTTAAAACAAACTGGAACAAATAGTGAAGTATTTTTACCTGTGTTTAAGGGTGTTTTGATATGTGCTCCTTGCAGCCTTAGCCTTGTGTGTGGCCTCTACTCTCTCTGTTATGGGAAATTAATCTAATAAAGCTTCTCCTTCCCTTCTAGATGAATGTAATTGTTATAATACACTGAGTCAGAAAAGAAACAATATTAACCACAAAACAATGACAATCTAACCACCGTGAGTTCTCCCCCCATCCATCAATCAACTGCAATGCCTTAACTGTGTTTCCTTGTTGTGATCATAATTTGGCAATAATTTAATGAAACTGAAAGTGGAGGAGTTCCCACAAATCAGAAATAGGATTTTCACTGATATCACTGTGTGCTCGAGACTTCCTATTCAGAGCCAGGGAACTGAAACGATCTTGCCACCTATGAACGTTACCTGGATGCATCAAGCAGGTCCATGTCTACCAGGGTTTTGGAGGTAGTACAAAGATGGCTTTAACATAATCAGAGTTTTAATGACACGATGAATGAAGCCTGTGGCATTTTATGTCTGATCCATACTTTGCATTGAATTTGAGAAGTTTGCAAAACCTGCAGATTTAGGTAACACTGTAATCCCTACCATTTGTTGTGCTGCAGGAGTAGAAATGATAGCAAAATACAAACTCCTTACGCAAAGGAAGAAACAAACGTGTCTTAGATTTCTGCTGGGTTCTATCCTCGGGTAGCTGGGTGCTGAGCTGGCTTTGCTCTGTGACTGACCCTCTTTGGGATATGGCACACTGGCCTGGAAATGCTCTGTTTGCATTGACAGCAGTTAAAGGTTGGTAATACTCTGCTGTGAGCCCAGCATTTTAGATCAAGGTGGAAGTGGTGTAGGACTCAGACAAGCCCTGCAATTTAAATAAAGTTTTGGTCTAGCAGAAATGGGCATAGACATAATTCATAAGGGGTTCATGGACCTGTTTCCCACGTTGTCAGAATGAGATTCAGGGGTTTAGCCATGCTCACACAGGCTGTTACTGCTGTGTCCATTACAAAGAAATGTCTGGCCTGTTTGACTAGTTGTGGTTGAGGTACAGCAGTTTCTGTTGCTGATGATACACGAGAGGAGAATGTAACCACTGTCAGTCATTCGCCTTTGATTCCTAGTTCTGAATGGCTGTGTGGGCGTTCGTGTTTGAGTCAAATGAGTGTGACCTGGAGAGCGATTTAGGAAAAAGGCTTGGACTTGCATCTGCCTTTATCATGTGAATTTATTAGAGTTTGCAATGGTGAAATTTGGAAGAATAAGTGAGATGACAAGCAAAAGAGACCAGAAGAACAGGCTGCCCTTCTCGTTTCCATTTGTAGCAATGTGTTTCTGGAGCTTTGTGCTTGGTTTTAATTTATCTTTCACACGGAAGTTCTGTCAAGTGCAGACACATTTCTGTGCTTTAACCTGAGCCGGAAAACTGTATAGCTGGGTCACCGCAAGCCAGCCTCAGCTAATGTACTAATTTCAGCAGTGCTGACATGGCTAGCTGGTGTCTGGACTTGATCTGTCTTGCATCCTGCCAGCCATAGATACTCTGCTTTATCTGCCCCCAGGCATGCTCATGTGCCCAGAACTGTTTTGATTGCAGAGGCATTACTACAGTTCCGTTTGTGGTTGCTGTCTGTATTTCAAAAGAGAGCTTTTATATGTAAAGTCTTGGGGAAGCTGAAATTACACTGTTTACTTGTCTTCTCTGGAGAAGGATGAAAATTCATGTGTTTTGTCTTGCTTTTCCAAAATGTTTTGTCTTGCTGTTTTGTTTTGCCTTTTTAAGCAGGTCAGGCATCATTCTCCATTACTCTTTGTTCAGCGGTCTGTCACAGGATCCTCTTGATTGCACAGGATCCTGCACGTTTCCCTAGTTTTTGTTATTATACAACAGTTAATTAGCAATGGGACTATGAATGGAAAGCATTGTAAAGCAGAAATAAGATTGCAGAAGTTGTACAGGGATGATACTTAATGCAGATCCTATGCAGATCCCATTTATTCTTGCAAAAGGTGATGTAGATTCTATCAACGTCGTTGAAAGTTCAGCCCTCTTATACGAGACCTGCATCTGATCATCTCAATGTTCACAGCTTAATACATCAATGCTGGCTCTGGGTCAGACCTTGAACTCTTGTTGTCAATGGCAGATTTACCATCAGTTTGCATGGGAGTGGTGTTGAAGCCGTGGGGAAAAATGAATGATTGTTGCACTTCTTAATTTTTCCTGTGCTGCTCCTGGCATGCTGGCTCAGTTGTTGCTCCCAGCATGAAAGGGAAATCCTGCAAAGTTGATCACGCCTCTAAGTTTCAGAATGACAATACGAGATATTTAGAAAAGCCAAAATTCTACCCCACCCTACCAGGCACGGTTGAGTGTTTATTTGAGCAAAGCCAGAAAGTCTACATCAGCAGAAAAGAAACTGTTGTGTTCACTCATTCTCTAGAATCCAGAAGAGTGCAAAACAAGTGAATGGCGGCTGTGCAAGTGTTTCTCTCCATTAAATGGAATTAATGTCATAGTCATAGAAGTATTTTGACAAGTAACGTGTCCCAATTTATGGTACAGAACATGCGCTGTAAATTGTGTGCTTCTTCCTCTGAAGGTACTAGTACTTAACAATTAAGTCTTGAGCTAACTCAGTCTCTGCTAACTCAGTTAACTTGCACAAAATCATCAGGTTGTGGGGCTGCTTGGGAGCTGAAAGTTGTGATGCTTGGGAGAGCCGCTTGGTTAGGACAGGCCCTGGGGTAAATTTCCCATGTTATCCACACAAGTAGAGTGCATTCTCTGCAGAATTACAGGATATTTTTTTCTTTTAAATAGACAAATTGCTATATTTTACGTATGAAACCATGGTTTCTAATAAGGTTTGGGTGATCAGTCCTGTTCCTTCCATATATTTTCAAACAAACAAACAAACAAACAAACAACAAAACAGGCGAGTCCAGGTGCTCACAACTCACACCCCGTAGCAGATTAAGCGCTTAACCTAATGGCAGTTTAGAAGGTGAAGGTTTCCCTGCTGATCAAGGACATCAGCGCCCTCTTTCTGTGTCAGATGGAATTTTTCTGTCTCTTAAAAGATGGAAATACCTCTTTAGTTGGGATGAGATTAAAGAAATGCGATTCTCTGTAATCGGATAATATTTGTGTATGTGAACCTGCATATAAACGTTTTGAGAATAACCTAAGAGGTCTTAGCTGTGAGCGGATATCATTGTGCACACCAAATAACTATGTCTATGTGAAGACATCAGGATACTAGTTTTAGAACCACCTTTAAAAATTGAGTATGACCCCTTTTAACAAACGGTAGTGATGACAGTGTACAGGACTGTTCCAAATGTTGCAGACTTTTTCATCATCTTATCAAAATCTGTTATTAATGCCAGGTCAGGTGAATGAGACAAAAAACGATTACTTAATGAGACATTTTTCTAATAAAAGCAGAAGTGTTCCAGACTGCATTTGGATTTGTGTACAGATGCTTTCTGAACAGGTTGTCTGATTCTTGTCAGTACTTGCTAATGGTAGCTTAAGGAACTTGTTTGGTCCCTTGTTTGCAGCCTGCCACCTGTAAAGATTGCAGAGAATTTGTTCAGTCAGCTCAACTTATGGCAATTTACCAAACAGGAACTTTTCCTGTCTTCGTTGTTTTATGCCCCAAAATCTAATTTAAAACCACATTCCTCTGTGACTGCTGAGGGCAATGGAATGTGTTTTCCTAGGGATGTGTGCTCTGTGCCTGCCAGATGCAATCATTTTGGCTAAACCTCAGCTCTGTCCCGGTCAACATCTCGGTGTTCCCATGGCAACCAAATTAGGGATGGGGCTTCTAAGGGATTCAGCAACAGACAGAGCCCTGGAAAACTTCAGCGCTTCAGGATCTTTCTGCTCCTTCTACCTTCACCACCTGCTTGTGCGTACTTCTCTACTTCTAGTCTGTTCTGCTTCTCATTTTCCATCAAAAGGTGCTTGCTCTGTATGGCAGAAGAGAGCTGCGGGGAAGGGATGCTGACAGTACTGATTTGGGGGGTGACACAGAGGGCAAGTGTGTTGCCATCCTGGAGAAGGGAAG
This sequence comes from Todus mexicanus, assembly GCA_013389965.1. NCBI lineage: Eukaryota > Metazoa > Chordata > Aves > Coraciiformes > Todidae > Todus > Todus mexicanus. Next base: position 7,402 of record WEIS01067797.1, on the reverse strand, counting down.
ATAGTCCTACCCCCAAAGTTCATTTTGCCATGAGCCTGAAGCAGCTGTCAGTGACCCTTGTCCCAGTTCTGTGGTATCCCAAGCTGATCCTTCCATGCCTCCTGGAGCTCTGTCTAGCAGCAGTGTTTAGTTGGACCCTACCTAGACACCAACAGGCCAAGTTCCACAGCAAAACAAGCAGAAGAGTTAATTATTGCTCCTGTGGTTAGTAGTGTGTAATTTGGTAACACGTGATTACTGGATTAATTAGTTCACTTCCAAGCTAACATCACTCACAGGTCTTGGGTGCTTGAGCTCTGAACCTTCTCTTTAGCTCTGAACCTTCTCTTTAGCTCTGAACCTTCTCTTTAGCTACCTCAGGCGAGCTCTGAATGTTTCTGTTATTCTGACTGTTCTGAACTGGTTGGGGAAAGAGGGAGGTGTGAACAGAAGAGAGGATGCTGTTACCAAACTTTTATTTGTAAAGGCAGTAGGGAAGTCGAGACAATCATTTTTACAAATGACCTATTGTGGGGCTGTGACTACAGATCTATTTCTAGATTAGTGAGATTGTGCCACTGAATCTTATGGAACCTCATCAGAGACAATAACTGGCCCAGATTCTTAGGATTTTCATGGAGACTCTGTATATGGTACCTAAAATGCAGTAGTGAAGTATTAGAAACATGTATCGTCTTCATGCGTCTGCTAATGATATTTCTCAGTATTGCTATTGGCCACTGTCTTCCTTGGAAACAAGTAATGTTCCTGTTGGAAAGAGTGAGAAATAGTGAAAGCAGCAATTTGTAGTGAAATTCTCTGAAATTAAATTTGTCAGCGTCATCTGCTGGAAGAAAAAACCCCACAAACCTGCTCAACCTTATGCTATGTAGAAAAGTGATCAATTATGAACAAGTTGCTTTAAAACATTACTTAGATACACAAGTTCAATGAGCTTGAAATACATGGAAGGATTCTTCTACTCTTGTTAAAACTAGGGCAAAAATAGACATTTATTTTGTAATGGATTAACTTCAATTAACTTCAATTAACCTAATCACCAAATTAGTAAGGGTGTAGGAGACTGATTAAGTAAAAAATACCCCTTATTATTAACATAATTACAGAACAGTCATTTACATTACAGAACAACCTATCCATAGAGTAAGATACTAAAGGCAAGCAGTGATGGAAAGCATTAAAAATGTCAGCACTTAATCACTTTTGAGGACAGCAAAACGTACTCAGAGCAGATATACAGCAGTACAAAATCTTGTATATCATATCCTTGTACCAGCTCTCCAAATTTAATGAATATTGACATGTAACAATTGGGGGAGGGGGAAGGAAGTGTGCACAGTAAAATGCTAGCCTGAGTGTTTCACATCTAGCGCTTATGCTAGGCTTGCTGTGTGATTCTGAACCTCCCTGAATACCAAGTAGAAAGTGTGACACTGGGTCAGTTGTTAGTCTGGGCGAAGTCAAGGTTGGCTGATGACTGGGGAGACAGCATCCAGCTCTTCTGTGTCTCTGCAGCCTCCCTGGCTGCATCCTCCACAAGGTTCGTTGTCTACTGTGCCTCTGCAGAGCTTCTGGCCTAGAGACAAGGTGTTGCTGCTGCTTTAAATGGTCAAAAGAAACGGTGTCCTGAAACTGCTGTTTGTCATGTGTGTGTGTCCCCCTCTAGATATATTGGGTAATGCTGCAATAATTGTAGCCTGTACCTGAGAAACATAAGACTTGACTGTTCTGACGTTCTCTAGGAGAGTAGATGCTATTTTCTCTGAGGCCCTGTCATGGTTTGGGGTCAGGGCACTCCCCAAATCTGCAACAGAACGCTCTTTCCCCCTCCCCACCCAAAAAGGGAAGAGAGGAAATAAAAGAGACTTATTGATTAGGAAAGGAAACTAGAACAGCTTTACTAAAACATGAAATAATAATAATAAAAAATATATCTACAAATATGTATAAAACCAGTATCGAACACAACCCCCCCCTCGATGGTAAATCTGTCCCCGTCCCCACTGATGCTGTGGAAGGTCCCAGCAGCAGACGGGAACCGGGAGCTGGATTCAGGGACGCAGCCCAGAACCTGGGGCCCAGCCAAGGCCTGAGCCGGGGGCTGAGGCCGGGGCCTCAGGGCAAAGCTGAAGCTACGAAAGCCAAACCGAGCGTGGAAGAGTCCCGAAGCCAAGAGAACAGCTCAGGGAAACAAAACATGAAGGGCAAAATGGTGAAAGGGACAAGAGAAGGACTAAAACCCCCATGATCCTTCAGCTTTATACCGAATATGACGTAGATGGGATGGAATACCTCGTTGGCTAATTTAGGGTCACCTGTCCTGTTTGCTCCTCCCTGAAGGTGCAGCTTTTACTTTTCTGCACCCCCATGTCGTACACAAAATCTAGCAGTGACCTTGGTTTGCATACCAATCCTTGGTACTAACTATAAACATGGAGCGTTATCACTGCTAGGAGCAGACTCTCTGCAAAAACGTGCTGCTAACTTTAGACAGACTTAGCTGAAAAATAAAAATCCTGGAACAGAATTGTTCTGTTTTAACCCAAACCAGAACAGGCCCTCTGTGTATGCACTCTTTGCTCTTTTAAAACCCATTACACATAACAGTCCTTGAACTGTACAGCATCTCTTCCTTGTGTGTTGAAACACATAGAGGATGATGAAGGTCATAGGATGAAATTAAAAGGTGGAAGTTTAACCTGAACACCAGGAAAAATATTTTGCCAGTGAAAAGTATTCTGTAGTGAGTTCAACTTCCCCAGTGGAATAGTGGAAGCTCCATCCACTGGAGTATTTAAAACTAATATAGAAGTCAAATAAATATGCAGTAGGAACAGTTTTGCTTTGGCATTGGAACAGAACAGATGGCTTAGCAGATATCATCCATTGCTAACATCTATAGTTTTGTCTGTAAGATGTTAAATCTCTAGAAATATCCTGCACAGGGCTTGTGTCAACTGAAGCTGTATAAGCCAATACAAAAATCTATATCCCTCTGGGTTTTATTTAATTTTCATTTTAGAACAGCAATAACTGCTAAAGTACAGGGTATACACCGGAGGTGAATAACTGTCTGGGATTAATGATGCTTGACTGTATGCTGTGCCATCGGTTTTTGTCAGCTGATCGTGACTGGAAAGGGTGTGACTTCTGCCTCGGTCACTATTACTGAGAAGAAAACTTTCTGTCCTTTCCCTTCTGGACACAATCAACCTGTTAATGTCGTATGCTCACTTTGGTCCACAACTGTCAAGTCATAGGCTGGATGCCTGTTGCCATTTATTTATATGGTTTGATTGGTCCAGACATCCTTGGCAATAGCTTAGAAATGTACTGCTGTAATAAACAGCCTTACCAAGTATTTCACAGCATTGTCCTAATGGAATAAATCTCCACCAGACCCCAAATCTCCTGCTGCACCTTAACCATCACTCGTGTCTTGCCTGGGTGTGGAGAGAAAGAAGGGGTTTGCATTGCATCCTCATGATTAATACATTCACACTGTTAAAGACTAAAGGTAGGGAAGAAGCTCTCCAAAGGTGAGGAGCGCTCTGCAGGATGTGTCACTTGCGTGCAGTGTTCCTCTTGTGCGGAGCTCAGGTGTGTTTGTAGTGTTACTGTGCGCAGACAGATGCGCGTGTGTGCTGCTGATTTGTCTGTCACACAGCCTGCGGCAGCAAAGATTCAGTAGAGGGTTTTGCTGTCCTGACACAGTTGTTAACCTCAAATGTTTAATTTTGTTAGTTTTCATTTTTATGGCAAGGTTTTAAAGCTCCACATTGGAAGCTGACCTAGCAGTGAAAGTAGAGAGGCCAGGTGTCCTGGGTTGGGTTCGGGTTAATTATCATCAACAGCTGCTGGCCCAAGCAATTGCTTCAGCGTGTAACTTCAGTGCAGCTGGAGCAGAGAAAGCTGGTGTCCTGCGCACAGGTAGAGCCTACCACTTGCCTTATATATAATTTAATTAATACTATCGTTAGTATTGTTCTTTTTGTCTCTCTGTATTGTTTTATGAAACTGCCCTTATCTCAACCCATGGGGTTTCATCTTTTTTCTTCTTCCCCATTTTCCTTCCCATCCCACGGGCAGGGTTGGGGTGAAGCAGTCGGCAAGCAGCTGTGTGGTGTTTAGCTGCCAGCAGAGGCTAAAGCACAACACCAGGGAATGCTTTTGCAAAACATAAGTATGTTTTCACATGTGTTACACGTGTGTTAAAGTTGTAAGGCCAAACACTCAAGAAATCAGAAGGCCCAGAGTACCCCTTACCCTATGGGGGACCCTTGGCTTTGATAAGTGAGTCCTGAGAAGTCCCACCCTGGGTGTTGCAGCCTTGTCTGTAGGCTAGTGTGTTTATGGTTTCATGAGCAGGTACAAAGTGCTGGAATGTGCGCGGTGAGAGAGATTCCTCACATAATTCAGCTCCCATAACCCATTAAATTTTTACTGGACTAGCATTGGTTAAGATTCTGGGAAGATTTAGTCAGATTTTGGTGGTGACAGAGTGTAATAAAAGTATACTTCTTGGCTGGATCCACTTCAAAGGTAGAAATGTTAAAACTTGCCAGTGAAAATGATACATTTGCAGTGATGAGATACAGGTGGGTTTGAGTTTGTGTGCTGGTGTGTTTTGGTTTTTTTTTTCTTATCTCTCCCCCCCCAAACCTCCCCAAAAACCTTAGTCAGGTGCAGACAGCTCTGTGATAAACAAAAGCAGAGTGCTTAAAGTTTGGCAAATGAGAAACAAGATGAGAGTTTACAATGAAAAGATAACTACTAAGCAATGTTGTCTATTTTTTTTTTCCTTAATATATTGTGAATCATGGACCTCATCCTCTCCTATTGTGTAACAGAAAGCTTCATTCATACAGAACAGGACCAAATTTTTTAGCAGCGTCACTAGTTGGGGTTTTTTATGCTTGTATGTTTTAAAACTAATAAAATGTTAGTAGCAACTTTCTAAAATACGTGTGGTAGAAGGATTCCTTGCTGCTCTTTGCAGCTTAGAAAGCCTCCTGTTTAATACAGAATCCTTTTCAGCAAGCCCAGAAGGTGGAAATGGGATTGTAATCCAAAGCACAGCTCACATAAGCATCTAGAAGCTTGTAAAAAGGAAGAGCATCACGGCTGAAGCTGATGTGAGAGAGAAATGTGAATTAGAGGGCTTCTAAGGAGCAGCTTTGGCACTGCTTTTAAATTGCCCTTTTAGAAATGCTTTTAACAGTACGTGATAAAGGAGGAATGTATCTGGGGTAGGAACTGATTAAAAATTAATTTACAATAACAGCATGAAAGGTACAAGTGGACAGGCTAATGTTTTATTTAAATGGCTTTACCATCCTACATTTCTCTAGTGTAAGTTTTGTTACAGAGGTGGAGCCCATAGAATGCAATTCAGTTTGTCTCCACAGGGGGTGAAATGTTTCTTTGAGGAAAGCAATTTTTTTTGGTGGAAAAAAATTATAGATAAAATACTGGCAAGATCAAAGCATCATGTAAAACAATTAAATTAGGAGGCAGTTGTGTAAGTTTTGAATATGATGTCATTTTTCATCAGAAAAGTAAGAAAACCACAAAGGGTGAAGCCTTTCCTTGGGTGAAGCCTTTCTTTAGGTGAAGCCAAGCACAGAAAAAGTGCTGCATGATGGTGAGTGCAGTATTTTGGCATTTTTCCTTGGTTATACACACCCTCTGAATGCTGAAGATGTGCTGCCGTGTATGGATTAACTGAATTAATGTGTAATGCATATATAGTGAAGCATGAAGAGCAATGCTGCATATATGCCTTATAATCCTAAAGTCTGTCTTTGCAAAAACTTCTGGGTGCTTTGAGTTTTGGCTGGTCAGAATCAACTTACAGGAGGAGGTGAGCTAAATGCAGAGGAGGCTAAAGAAACTGTGAATTTTAGAATACAATTTGCATGCCAGATATCACAATTGGACTTAAAAGTGGTACTGCAGAAAAATCTTCTGTCTTGTGATTGCGATCACTAGTAAGTTATTGCAGAACTGCTGGAAAAATGCATGGAACTAATGGAAGTAAAGAAAATAGAAACAAATGCTTAAGGAAAAATAACTTCTGATGATGATGGGGAGGAATGACTTCAGAAGAACTGTAAATATGGCAGTGGGGCTGGATGTGTTTTTGGCAGGTCCTTTGCTTCCTCACTGTCCTAGAGGTAGCTGATGTAGCAGCCTGTCTAACTTGGTTTTGATTAATAGCACCAGTTTCTTTCTGAATGTGATTTTGCTGAACCCTCTCTCTTATTGTGATTGTTGCTTCATCTTTAAATCAATTAGCCATTCCTAATTATCCTGGAATGTGAACGCGGCAAGCTTTTGTGAAGCAACTGGTTGGACTCAGACACACTCAAGGTTTGCAGGAAGTTTTTAAAAAAATTCTGATGAATAGCAATCAGATTTCTGGCAACTTTTAAAAATATCAGGTGATTTAGGATTTCACTCACTTGGATCAGTATTGTATTTCCATGGACATTGACATAGTATATGTAAAGTGCCTCTATCTGTCAGTGTGACAATCCATATTTTACCCGATATGTTTCTAGCAGTATAATACAACTTCCATTCACATACGTAGTGAATGAAATTGATTTCCGGAGAGATACTTCTTTCTTACTCCAGCTTAAGTGGGATTAGATAGGACCCCAGCATTTATATCATACAGTGAAGTCAATACTGGGCAAATAAGACAACATTTATTTTGACTAGGTGCATTAAATTGAATCCAACCTGCATGTAACTGCTGAATCCATAATGAAGTTGGTTCTCCTGTGTGTGGAGGGGGAACCATTTTGCACTGTGCTCCTAAGACAGTGCTGTATTTTTGCTGTGTGTTTCCAGCAGAGGGCAGATAAATACTCTTTTTCCAATCTCTGTAATATTCGTGAAGGAAAGTTCCACTGTAAAAACATGAGGAGCAAGTTTTGCATATTGCAGCAATAAATTATGAATCTGTAAAAAGAAGAAATAAAATCAAACCAAGCTTTTCATATAACAGCAAAGACAAGGAAAAATTTGCAACATCAGCTTTTCAGTTGATGCTTTAGCTTTTTTTTTTTTTTTAACCTTTCCCTTGATATATTTAACCTTACTCTCATGACATCAGCTGTTTTC
>WEIS01067795.1:0-10755 GCA_013389965.1 Todus mexicanus | reverse complement strand
ACCAATCCTTGGTACTAACTATAAACATGGAGCGTTATCACTGCTAGAAGCAGGCTCTGTCTGGTACACATGCTGTTAACTTCAGACAAACTTATCTGAAAAGTAAAAGTCATAGAACAGAATTTCTGTTCTAACCCAAACTAGGACACAAGTCAAAAAGATTTGTGCTGGGCAAAAGACCCTATAAGAGCGCCTGACAACTTCAACCAAAGACTGTAGCTTGAAATCAGAACTTCCTACCACCTTTTATAACAATAATTATTTTAGATATATTAATATGGATAAACTATATCAACGCCTACTTTAAGTTTTTAAAGGATCATTTTATTCCTGCAAGCACACATTCAAAACATCTACCTTCTAAAGTAGTTACACATTTTTGCAAAAGTTCTAGCAGCTCCAGGGGATTTTCCCTGCAGTTTTGTATTAACCAGGATAAGTTGTTGTGGTAATACAAATTACTTCTGGTACAAACACTTGAACAAATGACGTTGTATCTACTGACCGAGGATGTACACTCTCCTAGTGCTACACTTCTGTGATACTCTGCTGTAGACGTGCGTTACGAGCTAACGGAAAATGTAAACCCTCTTTAATTAATTCCAATCACCTCACATTTTCACTAGATGAGGAACATGCACCAGAATGGTTAGAAAAGGTGTGCCAATGTGTCTGAGCCACTCTACTTTATTCTATGGGCATAAGGAAAAGAATGGTTGTGGGAACTTGTAGTTACTGCAGACAATCATGGTCTCAGGCTGTAGGACTGGTTTGAAAATAGGCTTCTCCTTTGATACAGTGGTATTCTAAACATGATGTTAAAGGTTAGACGCACTCTGTCTATCCTAATGAATGTTCAGTTATTCATCTCAAAGACGCCCTGTTAAGGGCACAGGACATTCAAATGTAAGACATGCACAGCAGGTATATTGGGTTTGGCTTACAAGGTTTTTGTAGTGGGTGATCTACTGGGATGGCTTCTGAGAGAAGCTGCAGAAGTTTCCCCTATGTCCAATAGAGCCAATGTCAGCTGGTTCCAAGATGGACCCACGACTTGTTAAGGCGGAGCCCATCAGTAATAGTGGTGGTGCGTCTGTGATAACACTTAAGAAGGGGGGAAAAATGTGCTGCACAACAGCAGTCAGACACAGGAGTAAGAATATATGAGAGAAACAACTCTACAGACACTAAAATTAGAAGGGGTAGAAAGTGCTTCAGGCACAGGAGCAGAGATTCCCCTGCAGCCCATGGTGAAGGCCATGGTGAGGCAGGTTCTCCTCCTGAATCCCACGGAGGCTAACAGTGGAGCAGATATTCACCTTTCAGCCTGTAGAAGACCCCAGGCTGGACCAGGTGGATGCCCAAAGGAGGCTGTGAGCCCATGTAAAGCCCATACTGGAGCAAGATCCTGGCAGGACCTGAGGTCCCATGGAGAGATGACCCTGTGCTGCAGCAGGTTTTCTGGCAGGACTTGTGACCCTGTGGGTAGTCCACTCTGCAGCAGTCTGTTCCTGAAGGACTACACCCCGTGGCAAGGACCCACACTGAAGCAGTTCGTGAAGAGCTACAGTCTATAGGAAGAGCTCATGCTGGAGAAGTTCATGGAGGATTACCTTCCATGGGAGGGACCCTACGTTGAAGCTGGGGAAGAGTGTGAGGAGTGCTCACCCTGAGGAGGAAGGAACAGCAGAGACAGTGTCTGATGAACTGACTGAAATCCCTGCTCCCCATCCCTCTATGCTGCTCAGTGGGGAGTAGGTANTGCAGACAATCATGGTCTCAGGCTGTAGGACTGGTTTGAAAATAGGCTTCTCCTTTGATACAGTGGTATTCTAAACATGATGTTAAAGGTTAGACGCACTCTGTCTATCCTAATGAATGTTCAGTTATTCATCTCAAAGACGCCCTGTTAAGGGCACAGGACATTCAAATGTAAGACATGCACAGCAGGTATATTGGGTTTGGCTTACAAGGTTTTTGTAGTGGGTGATCTACTGGGATGGCTTCTGAGAGAAGCTGCAGAAGTTTCCCCTATGTCCAATAGAGCCAATGTCAGCTGGTTCCAAGATGGACCCACGACTTGTTAAGGCGGAGCCCATCAGTAATAGTGGTGGTGCGTCTGTGATAACACTTAAGAAGGGGGGAAAAATGTGCTGCACAACAGCAGTCAGACACAGGAGTAAGAATATATGAGAGAAACAACTCTACAGACACTAAAATTAGAAGGGGTAGAAAGTGCTTCAGGCACAGGAGCAGAGATTCCCCTGCAGCCCATGGTGAAGGCCATGGTGAGGCAGGTTCTCCTCCTGAATCCCACGGAGGCTAACAGTGGAGCAGATATTCACCTTTCAGCCTGTAGAAGACCCCAGGCTGGACCAGGTGGATGCCCAAAGGAGGCTGTGAGCCCATGTAAAGCCCTTACTGGAGCAAGCTCCTGGCAGGACCTGAGGTCCCATGGAGAGATGACCCTGTGCTGCAGCAGGTTTTCTGGCAGGACTTGTGACCCTGTGGGTAGTCCACTCTGCAGCAGTCTGTTCCTGAAGGACTACACCCCGTGGCAAGGACCCACACTGAAGCAGTTCGTGAAGAGCTACAGTCTATAGGAAGAGCTCATGCTGGAGAAGTTCATGGAGGATTACCTTCCATGGGAGGGACCCTACGTTGAAGCTGGGGAAGAGTGTGAGGAGTGCTCACCCTGAGGAGGAAGGAACAGCAGAGACAGTGTGTGATGAACTGACTGAAATCCCTGCTCCCCATCCCTCTATGCTGCTCAGTGGGGAGTAGGTAGAGAAATCAGGAGTGAAGTTGAGTCTGGGGAAAAGGAAGGGAAGGGAAAAGGTGGTTTAATATTTTTTATTTTCTCATTTTCTTACTCTGATTCTATTGGTAATAAATTTAACTAATTTCTCCAAGCCAAGTCTGTTTTGTCCATGATGGTAATCGATGAGTGATGTCTCCCTGTCCTTATCTTAACCCATGAGCCTTTTGTTATATTTTCTCTTCACTATCCAGTTGAAGAGGTGGAGTGATAGTGCAGCTATGATGAGCACCTGGCATCCAGCCAGAGTCAACCCACCACGGCATGGAAACTGAGATGGACACCAAAGAACAAATCTGAGTGGGTGAGTTACTACAGTCCTGGCACAAGTGGCACCACAAGCTCCTGGTCTGCCTGCTGCATGGGACAGATTACCTGCAAGTGATGTAGCATGACTCATTAAAGGTATCACACTGGTGTGTTGTCAACATTTTCTGGCAACAAATACAAAGCATAGCATTAGGAGGGCTACTATGGGGAAAGTTAACTCCATCCCAGCCAGATCCAATACAACCATAAATATATCAGACATTTCTGAGGCACTTGGAAGTGAACAGATGACTCATAACAGAGATTCTAAGATAATTTGACCTTCTGGATTGATTAGGTAGCCTACAGTTTTGCCCTTTGTTTAAAAATGTCTTCCCAGACGTGCTTTAAATGGCCCACCAGGAACTCTCTTGCTCCTGCTTCATTAACAGTGACCCAACTCCAGCATACTAATGAAGGAAATATCAAAACATCTAAATGGACTTTTTAATCTTACTCCTTGTTTCTTTACCGATTTGGGATGTACCAGGTGTGTCTATGAACAGCTCTTTTACTTCCTAAGAAACTGTTATGGCGGAAATTTAAGATAAATAGGTGACAAGGTTTCATTCAAGTTTCACTGGGATCTACAAAGGCAAGTTTATTTAGTATGTCTAACTTTCCTCCCCCCACAAAGCTCTATGGGTCGTACCTAAAGACACTAAAGGAACCTTTTAAATTATATAGTCCTTTGTTTCTGCTGATTAGACCATTCACAAGCTGTATTTTATTAACACTGAACATTTTTTAGCCCATTCTGTTGTTTCGGTACATTACCATTATAAGTTTAAGAAATTTCACCCTGAATTTATTCTTGGACAGTGTATATGTTTATTCCTGTATTGAAACCAGTTAGAATGTGAAGCTCTTCTCCCTTGATGATATTTATTCTCCCTTTCTCACTTCCCTCACTCTGCCTGTGTATTTTTAGAAAACAATCAAAACTCCTTTCAGCTTTTTCTTTACTGTGTTTAATAAGTCATGCTCTCACACTATCCTCTCATATGGCAGTCCTTCCACCATAATGCTATTACTTGTAGTTCTTTTCTACTCTCATTTGATGAGGTTTTCTCTATTCTAATCTCATTTTAGTTCATCACTTACCTGGATCATTAAGGTTCAAGTGACGAGCCACCACATGCTGCACCAGAGCTTTGCCTCCCACAAGGTGGGCCTGCAAAGGCAGATTAAGGCAGCCTAAGGTTAGCAGCAGTTAAAAATAATACTTTCTATCTCTGTAACATTTGCATTTGCCTTGGAAATCTATATTAAGCAGAAAGGAACAGGGTACAGACACTACAGACAAGAAGGTTCTCAGTTCAATAACATGTACATGAGGATCAGTCAGTAGGATTAGATTTACTAAGCACAGATAAAAGGCAGAAATAGAAAACACTGATAAAGTTTTGTCTCCTTCTTATTTCCCCTCCACCCTACCTAAATAATAATGTAAATTCTCAGCTTCTGGGAAGAATGCTTCTTGACATGCTTTTATAATATATATGTATGTATATATATCAATCAAAGCCATTGTCCATATGCTTTAGGTGGTGAGTGAAAGGAAGATTTCTGGTTTTTTCCTCTTCTTGAGGCCCCTGACTAAAATAAGAGAAATGATCTTCATCAGTCTATTTTCCTGTCAACCTCCAGGCTGCAGAGAGGTGCATCGTGTTCTTCTGCACTGCCCTAAAGACAGCCCATGGGCTGATTTCAAGACCAAACCCATATACTGTGTAGACAATGATCTTCTTAATCAAGCCTAAGGAAAAACAAGGACACATCCTCTGGAGTGTACAAAACACATAGTTCCCAACGTGTTGACATATTTCTCTATGTAGAGTAGGCAGTCTACAGGTGTGCAATGGATGGATAAGGAGCTAGTTAAAAAAAGACCAGAGACTTCTCTTTGGAGGACATATAGGTGCAGCAACTGAGCTTTGACCACTTTTATTTCGTTATTTTCTTCTTTTTCTGCCTTTGCTACTGCTCAACATTTCCTTAGAAGTAGCAGCAGCATATAACTCATATAATTCTTGACTGTTTGCCTTCTGCCCACATGATCTGTAACTAACTGTGAAGTTGAATAGTCTTGCTAAATTCTTTCCTGAGGGTTCTCAGAAAAGCTGTGAGCAGCACCAGAAGATCTGGGATTTATGTGTGCAATCTTAAAACTAGTTTTTATTTGGTTTATACTTGCTTCATATTTAGAATCATATGAGTTAAAACCAACATTTCAACAAATGAACACTGGAAGTTTAATATCTGAAAAATGATGGATGCTCTCATTCCTGTTAGTTGCCAAGACAAATTTCTGAATTACCGATAGAAAAAAGTGCCAGGGATTTTTAAGCTCTGCATTTGCTGTATGAATATAGATTAATTGGTGCCTATGGTGCCTTCATGTAAACACCCACTAATCTGTTAAAAAAAGAAATATGAATGATCCTGCTCACTAATAGGTATTTCCTCAGGGACTTCAATGAGAGTTGGATTAGGCAATGAATGTTTAGAGGTTCTTCTGTTAAACAGCAGCACAGACTCCTTATTGTAAGAGATGGTATTTTTCTACCAGTAATATAGTCAATGCTTTAGGCTTAGTAAAGCTTTTCTTTTTAAAGTAATATCAAAAGATAATGAGATTGTGGGAGTTTTTTGATGAGGTTTTTTTGCCAGATTTTCAAGTGACTATTTCTAGCCTCCTACTATGTGAAATGCTGGCAGATTTCACAAGGTCTTTGCATGATACTTCATCACTAAGATCTTTCCTCAGGTCTTCAGATATTTATTTTTATATGTTTGTGCAGGTACTGTAAGTTTTACAAGAGCTCTGTTTTAATGACTCAGAAATAAATTTTGATATTCTGAACAGGAGTAAGGTAGATCTCAAAAAACGTGACTTAAATACCTCTAAATTTGAGGAATTTCTGCTTTCACATGTATCAGTAAGATGTTGGAGTGTCATGGAGTAAAAGACCAGAACTACAGTTCTGGGGTCTACTGTTTTTTATTGGTTAAACAGTAATTTTTGCACATCTAGAAATTGTGTGAAATAAGTGAGGGCTTTTTTTCTTCTAAGATAGATTTGAATAGCAAGCTTCAGTCTTTAACTCAACAGAGTACAGCAACTACATTACTTGAGGGCTGCAGAGGGCCTGTGTGGTGTTCATGGAGTGAGCTCCTTTTGGACATGTTTCTAGGAACATGAAGGCAAAGCAGGTGATCAGGAACATCATGAATTTACCAAAGGCAAAAAATGTCTGACCAACCTGATTGCCTTCTACAACGAAATGAGCAGATCTGTGGATGAGGGAAGAGCATTACATATCATTAACCTGGACTTCAGCAAGGCTTTTGTCACCATCTTCCACAGTGTAATTGTATTCAAGATAGGATGATATGGGTAAAAAAATTGTTTGGATGATTGGGCTCCAAGGATAGTGACTAATAGTTCTTTCTCTACCTGGATACTGCTAAGAAGCAGGGTACTACAAGGGTCTAGCCTAAGACAAATCCTATCTATCATCTTTATTAGCAACCTGCAGAAGACAACGAAGTACACTCAGCAAGGTTGAAGATAGTGGCAAATTGCGGGGGATAGGGGACACACCAGTAGGCATGCTTGTGCACAGAGCTGTCATTCAGAGGGACCTGGACAGGCACCTAGGAAGGAAGAACTTGAAGTGATGTAGGCTGGAGACTGCTTGGTTAGATGTAGTTCTGTGGAGAAGACCCTGAATGTTTTGGCATCAAGCTGCACTTGAGATATTAGTGCACCTTGCCAGCAGAGAAGGCCAAGAGCACCTTGGGCTGTGTGGACAGGAACATGGCAGCAGATCAAAGAAAGTAGTTATTCTTCACTTGCTAGGCTCAATTTAGATACTGCATCCAGTTTGGGATCCTCAAATCAAGAAAGACATTAACAAACTGAAGCGAGTTCAGCAAGAGGATGGTGAGGACATGCTGAGGGATGGAGCTTGTTCAGCTGGAGAAGAGACTGCTTCAACCCTCTCATATCTACAAGGGGATTAGCATTAAAACGGAACAGTTATAGATGGATACAGGTTGTCCAGAGAAGTTTCCATCTCTGGAGGTTTTCAAGACCTCAGTAGATAAAGGTCTGAGCATCCTGGTCTGATCTCATAACTTGCCCAGCTTTGAATATCTGGGGATGGAAAGAGCTTGCTGGGACACAAGGCAGGACCCAGCAGCCAGGGATGTCCCTCCACAGCAGGAAAGAAGGCAGGCAGGAGGGCAGGCAGGGCAGCTCCAGCCCCAGGCATTGAGCATCTCCCTGGAGACATAAATGGGAAGAACTGAGCTGAAATGACAGCTTATGGGCGAGGGCATAGATCCATGGCCTGTTTTCAATCACATGCACAGCGGCAATGCAGCAGGGGCTGTAGCTCAGGTGGGAGTCAAGGGCAAAAGCCTCAGCTCAGAGCAGCATCCTGGGCAGGGATGGGTGCCGGTTGCAGTATCCCTACCAGCTGCTGGGACTGTCCCCATAGTCCAGGAGATGGGCTGCCCTCAGCAGGGTGGCTTGCCCTGCCTTGATCTGCTTCCCCAGGTTTGACCTCCTCCAGGGCTAAGGTTATGCTCACTGCCCATGCACAGGGGCTAGACTGGGTGACCTCCAATGGTCCCTTCCAATCTGATTTATCTAGTGATCCTACCATGCACACACTCTCCGATTTTAACACTGGAAAATAATAGAGTTGTTCCTGTCTACCAATGAGCTATTCGATGTCTATGCATGATGTGTATTCGTAGAGGGAAGGATAAAGAAGAGGGAGAGAAGACTGAGAGAGTTAAGACATTTTCCTTCCTGACAAATAAAAGGTTTTTAGAGAAAAATAATGTCAGAGAATATTTGTTCTGTGGCTTTAAGTTACTTTCACAATACTAATTGGTCATATATCACAATGTTCCTGCAAAACAGATATGTATTGCCATATCTGTTTTAGAGATGGGAAAATACAGATACAGCTAATGTGTGTGACACAGATATGTGAAGATGATATGACAAGATGGGGTTAGAACACAAAGCCTCAGGACTGTGCTCCAGACAGTAAATGGGTCCTCAACTTCCTAATCCAGCCCAAACATACAGCAAAATATTAGTTATGTATTCTTTCTCTAGTAGTACTCTCCTGATAATTCCAGGGTTTGATGTATGTACAGAATGTCTTTGCATCATGAAAAAAAACCAAACAGCAAAGGTGCTTACTGCAAGTTTTACTGTTAATGCAATGTAACACAAGTTCAACTGCCAGTATGTAAGATTAGATGCAACAGATAATTCAGAGAAGTTAATCCTGTCAACTACACCTTGTCAAAACAAATCTAAGTGACTCATAAAATCACTGCATTAATCAGAAGTGAAATAAGGAAACCCGACCAGTATATGAACAAAGAGAACAGTTCGTACTTGGCCTATTCTGTTATATTTTCCTGTTCGCTGTTAGAGCAAACTTAGAAAAATCTGCCTGCCTTTCATATAATTCATTTATCAGGGCATATCTGGACAAAGCTTTCACTACCTGGACAGCTTTAACATTTTTTCTAGACTCAGTCTTTATGGTTGGATATATTTAGCCCTGAACAGAGACTCTAAAAGGTAAATAATCATGTTATCTGACTTTGAGAGAACAGATTGTTAAAACTCAGCGGTGTACAGAACATTAATCTGAGTCTCTTATATCAGCTCAGGTGTACTCAGAAGAATCCACAGACATAGATACTATTCAAATAAAACTACGGAGTGCTGAAAGGAGTAGGTTTGGTTTTCTACTGTACATGAAAAAAGAGAAGAATAAGAATAAGAATAAGAATAAGAATAAGAATAAGGGCTCATCTTTCTCCAGTTTTGGGAGCCATGGAAATAAGATTGATCCCTATCACAGTTCAGGATTAACATCTCTACACCCCATAACCTCACCTTCCAGAAAGGAAGCATGTCATAATTGATACTGAAAGCTCTAAGGTATGAGGCTATTCTTTTTACGAATTATTTTTGATGCATCATGTTCAAGAAGCTAAAATCTGTCTGGAGGTTGTGCAGTGTTATGAAACTCCTCTATAGGACAGTTTTGTTACTGCTGACTTTCCTTAAATACCAGTTTTCAAAAAAGTAAGTTTCTAGAATATTTTGCTGTCAAAGAAAAAAGATAAACCTTTCCTTTCAGAATTTTGAGAACATGAGCCTGTATTCTCATCTGGAGATTAAAAGACAATTTCAGAAGTCTTTCCATTTTAGGTATAAAATACTGCAGGGTGAACTGGTCCTTTGAGACGTGCAGATTCCAGGTCTAAAGTGCACTTTATTTCCCAGCTTCTCCTGTCCATGTGACAGAAAACAGATGTTTAGCTAAAGGTCTATTTTTACCAATATGGTGGTGTTTTGAGCTGCTCTCAAGGAACGAAGTCTTTGGATGAGAGTCTGTGAAGATCCAGTGCTGACAGTGAAGGAGAAAATCGGTAAAGCAGATGTTGAAGGTTCTTGGGAAGAAATCTGTAGGGGAAAAATAACAGAAGAAAAAAAGAGGAAATAGTCTTTAAAGATGGATTGAAGAAAAACTACTCAAAATCTAGTCAAGAAGGCCAGACTGCCGTCAGATATTGTAGCAGGTGAGCAAGGCAGTCTTGGAGTTAAGCCAGAGTAATGTCAGCAGTTATGATAATATGACTGAAATATAGCACAGGAAGGACTTGAATTCCTCATGTTAGCAGTAAGAATACTTTTGACCAGAACAAAAAAGATTTATCCGCATAAGAAATGGATGGAATTCTGGGTTTCTGTTTTATTCATATTTGTTTTGTTTTAGGAAATGTGACCATTACGTTCTGTGGGTTACCTGGACAAAGGGCTCTGCAAATATCATGGGACCATGCAAAAGTTCATATGCTTCTACTGGTCCTTTTCTATCTTTTTGTGGTCTGTCTCTTTTGTATTCTTTCTTCTCCTAACATTCCACCTGAATGATTCATCCATGTTTTCACTCCTCCAAAGATTGTTTAGCCCGATAATCAAGGTTTTCTGAAATATTTCAATCCTGAATTCATCACTTATGTTCTTATATTATTAATTGCAATAGTAAATAGCAGATAACAAAGCAATTAAACAGTGTAAAATGGGCCTAGTCAAACAGCAGCAGCTCAGGATCAAAGCTGTTTACTAACATCCCCTTTGTCACATGCATTTAACCAGATTCCTGGCAAAACACACATACACCCCCCCCTTAGATGTTTCTAAATTGTTTGATGGCTTGACCATGTATTTAGCACACACTCATGGTATAGTTTTATCAATGTTGTATCTTCAAATAATGTATTCAGACAAATAGCCTACTATGCTAGACTTGGATATGTCCCATCTGCATGTGCTGTTGTGCAGTGCCCTCTCCATGACTGTCGCACCGGTCAGACTGCTCATTATGAGAATAACTGCTCATTAGAGTTTCGTTGGCACACGGTCATCCTGTTACGATTAGCCTGTGATCCCCTGACCACTGCAGTCACCCATGTAAATAATCCATTACCTACTTACAAGCAGACAGCCAGATACATCATGGCTCTTTTTTTGATAATTGGAAGTGCCTTGTATCTAACTATTAGCTCAATCATAATTA
>WEIS01067792.1:0-22107 GCA_013389965.1 Todus mexicanus | reverse complement strand
GAAGATGATTAGCAATCTAATTCTACTCTACTTGCAACAAATGTACTCATTTGCATGAAGAGTGCAGTGAACGTAGATTAGCTGAAACAAAAGGACAGAGATTGGGCAGTTTTCCTCTTTGATGCAAAAATTATAATTAGTTTGTATTTTTGTATGTGACAGTTTGAAAATGTCTTAGCTGCATAAAGAGCAAGTGTAACTTCTCCGGAATTATTTCACCTGCTGTTGGATTCTTAACTCAAATTGCTGGATTCTTTCAGCAGATCAATTAGATTTTCTTACATTCTTTCACGTGATATCCGCCCACAAACCCCTCTAAAGATACTGTTTGCCAGGGATGAGCTTTTTAATGATATTGTTTAACAGCCTTGCTCCATTCTGACTGAAATCAGGGGAGTTTTGCTCATACTGCCAAGAGAACCCTAACTTGCAAATCATTTCCAATCCCCATCATTGAATTCTTTTGCTTGTCTGATGCAGTATTGTTTAAAATGTCTTAAGTACTCTTAGAAAATAAAGGCCAAATCAGTTTAATTCTGCATTTGAAATGTCAGTGTCATGCTGCTTTTATGTAGGCATATGCATATTGAGTATTATTTTCTGACTGTAATTGCCTTAAGTGCTGTTGATCATGCAAAGAGAATGATGCATTCTCTGACTCAAGGGTTTGAGAATCAAAGATGCAGATCCTGCAAATGCTTAAGCATGTGGAGAAAGCTCTCTCAAGGGATGACACAGACATCCATCTTGTGTTCAAGGCTGTGGTCCGCATTTAGCAGGCTCAAGCACACAGCATCTCATCCTTGAGAGGTACTGCGCATTGGAGGGAGATGTCTGGCAGGAGAGAAGAAGGACTGATGAAGACAGGTGCAATGTGGATAGAGTAGCCAGATGGGGCATAGAAAACACCAGGACGAAAAAATGCACAGAGAAAAAAGAACAGAAGACTGAAAAATATGTGAATCCAGGGTGAGGCAGTGACACCAACTTACTGATGGTAACATGGAAAAGTTAGGTTGAAATTTGTTTTCAAGGTGTTTGTGCAGAGCTTATTGTGGCTAGCTTTGCTCCAACCCATGCCTGAATTGAAATACTGAGAAAATAAAGGTGGAGCGGGAAAGATAGGCTGGACAGAACGAGCAATGCTGGAAAATGAGAACGGTTTGAAGATCAGTAACATTTACAAGAGTTGCTAATTTAAACTGCCTGCTTTAGCACCCTCCCCCTTCATTTTGAGAAACATTAATTCTGTTCTACATTGCATGATTTCTAATGAACAGCATCCCACATTACAAGTTTAGGGTTCTCAGATCTCATAATCCATAGTGTTTTACATTGCCTATTAATCTTTTGCCTGGTTTGTTGACTAGCCAGTGCTTTGAGGTCACCCTTGCAGCTACAGATGTGTACAGAGCACTCTGTCTTGATGTAGTGAATGTAGAAAAACAGTGCTGGAAAGACATGGACCTGTTGGATTGGGTCTGGAGAAAGGCCACAAAAATGATCAGAGAGCTGGAACATCTCTCTTATGAGGCCAGGCTGAAAGAGTTGGGGTTGTTCAGCCTGGAGATGAGAAGGCTCCAGGGAGACCTTACTGCAGCCTTTCAATGCTTAAAGGAGGCTTATAAGGAAGATGGGTACAATTTTTTTTGGTAGGGCCTGTTACGGTAGGATAAGCAGTAATGGTTTCAAACCAAAGGGCAGTAGATTTAGACTAGATATAAGGAAGAAATCTTTCAATGTTTCACAATGAGGGTAATGAAACACTGGCACACATTGCCCAGAGAGGTGGTAGAAGCCCCATCCCTGGAAACAAGCAAGATCAGGTTGGATGGGGCTCTGAGGAATCTGATGTTGTTAGAGATGCCCCCACTCACTGCAGCGGCGTTAAACTAGATGATCTTTAAAAGTTCCTTCCAACCCAAACCATTCTATGATTCTATGACTCTTTGAAAACCAGGGAGGGGTTGGGAAAGCTGTAAGTGTAATGCCCACAGACACCTGAGCATTACTAGAGTTTATAGTACAGAACAATTTCCTTTTTCATCCATGAATGTTACACAAACCACTCATTCGATGGCTCTTAATTCACTGCGTTCCTTGGTCCCTGAAGGTAACCTCCAAGGAAAGGCCTTCCAACAGTTAGTGAATGATGGAGGAAAGCTTGTTTTAAGAAGAACCAAGGCAAAAGTCTTAAAAGGGTCTGGGAATTTCTTTGCTTTAAAGAGAGAGGGGTTTGCTGGTGAAAGAAAAACCATAGCAGTCTGTGAAGAGGTATTGCATCTGGGAAACCCCCTTTTTTCTGGACATGACTTTTTACAGGAACATGCAAGAGCACTGCAAGTGGCAGGCAACATGTGTGTTTGCTTGTTTTGCTGATTATGTTGACATTCCTTCTGCCTACCAGGCAACTTCTACTCTCTCTTCCTGTATCTACTCATCTCACACAAATCAGCTTGTCGGAACACTGCTATCATATACCTCTTTTCAGGGTGCATCTCACAACTTTTTCCATGCCTTTCTGTGTATATGTTTGTCCTTTTCCTACATTACACATAGCTGTGTTGAAAGAAACTCTGTTGAAAGAAGCAAGCCTTCAAGAGCGGGAAAAGCTGTTTTACATAGTAGTCTTGTGTCTCGACCTCCACAGGGCCTTTTTCGGGTGTGAGAGGAGTGTCTAGGATTCTGTTCCAGTAAATTAAATGACAGAAATCAAATTCATCCTTTTCTGCATGCTTCATAACTGCTATCTGTCACTTCAGAGTGTTTGACTCTGACAACTGATGAGACTGGTGGCAAGCTGCTGACTGGCAACCGTAGCTGGTACAGGCTCTGGTCCTGTAAGAGGAGGCATGAGAAGGGCAGAAAGGAAATAGTTAGCCCATAGTTTGTTCTGCTGTGTCTGAGTAATGTATATACAGGAAAGCCACCTCCTAGCCATGCACAGCATCTCCAGTTCTGGCTGAATTCACCGCGTTGATTTTATGGTTGGAGGGGAAGTGGAAAATTGGAGATCCACCACAAAATAGGGCTGAAAATTGGCAGTGGCTGCTCCTTCTCCAGAGCCCTCTGATTAGAGCACTCAAGACAGGGAAGATAAGGGGACAGTTTTCTGAGTCCCTCAAGCTTCCATTCAGTCAGTAGCATTTACCCCCAGTTTTTTTACCCTCTTCTAGTAACTGTTCTTCTTTGCATGAAGCAGCTGAGTGCCTATTGGAGCTGATATCCTTCCCCACCCATTAGTGAGCTGTCTTCTTCTGCATGCTATGAATATTTACATTTTATGCAAGCAGAAGAGCTTAATGGGAAATCAAGGAGAACTGCCCTCAGCACAGCACACAGCATGACCTGCAGGGATCCAGGCAAGACATCTGTGTGCTCAGGGACAGTCTTTGCAGGTCACATCTGGAAAGTGCATGACTTCTTGTAGTGTGGCTGAAAGAAATAAGGCAAGGCTCACAAGAGGAGAGAACAAATTTTATTAGTTAAAGTAAAAATGTGTACACAAAGAAAGGACACGGACATGAGGGCAATATCAGTGGAAAAAGATGGAGTGTAGGGGGAAAGCCAAAGGAAAATACATGTAACCTTCCAGAAAATCTGGCTAACGATATCTCATGATGTTTGGCTTTCTGCAAGGGCTTATGCTAGAAGTTAGAAGTTCTGTGATCCCTGCAGCTCTACGGGAAGTGTTTGACTAATTTCTTTGAGACTCATGCCCTTTGAGACACGGCTCAGCAGTCTCATCCAGACTTGGGACAGTGTATGTCCATATTCATGTATGTGTCTAGACAGGACTAATTTCCCTGGTGTGTCCACTCCTCTGATGTGTGTGAGTTGACATTTCAATGGCTCCTTTCAACTGCTGAAGACTTTCCTGACCTCAAGACCAGGTGTTTTCATGACCTTAAACAGAATTTGTGAAGAAAAGGTAAAAATTGTTCTCTAACAGTGTGGGATGAACAGGATTATGTCTGGTCCATAAAGAAAGCCTGAAAGAAAAGCAACAAAAAGTTACAGCAGGCTTATGGCTTGTTAAGATCAGAGTTATTTGAAGGTGTGTCCAGATCTCCAGTGCCTACTTCAGCAGGGGAAGGTGCTGCTGGGCTTATGCTCACTGGAGTGCAGCCAACGGAAGCAAGAGATCAGCTGATGAGATGCTGACAGATGTGCAGGTAGCTCTCTGGGCACATTGCCTGGAAGACCTCAGGGGTGCCAAAGGATGGGACTTCCCAACCGAAATAGCAGATGGAGAGCTCTTAATTTCTGCAGCTGGCTTCTGCTGTATGCCACTGTTTTCCCGGGTATGTTGGTGCTAGTTTGGGAGGTTTTGTTTTCTGAAGTGTGTAGTTTGGGCGCAGGTGGGTTGTGAGGAAAGACAGAAACCCCATATCTATGATGCTGGGTGCTAGCACTGCCTGAAAGTCGCTGCTGCTTCTGTCTCGTGATTACCTATTCTGGGGGTCTCACAGGGATCTGTGCAATTCAGCTTGAACAAGGCAAGGAGGTCATGGGAACTTCTGAGATCTTCAGTGAGAAGGCCAGCTGCTGCATACCTGGATAACAGAGGTCGGGTTTCAGTGCTAGTGCCAAGGCAGCCGCTCTCCAACTATATGGGTGTGAACAGCTGTAGTGCCTGCTAAAGCAGATTGTAAAACTCAGCCCTGGGTCAGTGAGGTCTCTCCACAGGCAGATGCCGACACATATTGCTGGCCTTCTGTTTCGCAAAGGCTGCTTCAGGGTGTGAGTGGCTGCAGCTCCCTACGTGGATCCTGTGCTGAGATGTCTTTTGGTGAACCAAGCAACAAACTGAAGACTAGCCCTTATCTGCTTATTATCTGCTATGATTATCTGCTGTCTGCTGCTGTTAATCCACTCAAGATAAGTTGGCAGCTGCAATCAGAATGAATTAATTTGGGATTTGTAGGCAGTCAAACATTTTTTCTCTGTTGAGTTTATGGGCTTTCGGGATTAGCTGCTATTTAAAGCAGCAATATATGAACTTCCATGATGGCCTGTGCTCTGTCTGTCCAGCTGAGATGGAGGGAGAGTGATGAGTGTGGATGTGAGCCTGCAATTCAGGGTTTTGCTGCTTTGCATTGGTTCCCACATCTTGCTGAGTTTCTCATATCAGGGTGTAAGCTTTCAAATCTTCCTGTGTCATGGGCTCTGCTCTATGACAGCTGATGTTGCACTGGAGACCTGTACAGCCTTGACCTCTCCAGCAAGGGACTGTTACTGCTTGACAGCCACTTCTTTGGAGCTAAAGCAGCTGTATTTGCCTGTTTACTTGCATTGGCAGAAGCTGGACCAGCAATCCTGTGTTCAGAAGCTACAGTTCTTTTTCCCCAAGCAGCTGCTGGAGCAAGCCTTGTACTAACTCCTGGATAGATTAATTCCTTGATCTTACCTGTAAGCTGCAGTTTAAAAACAGAAACACATTTTGTAAATGTTTAGGTGAAAATCAGCACTTAGCCCACACCTTCCTATTTTCAAATGGGGATTTTTGACTGGACAGAAATATTGATCTGTGACAAGAAGAGATGGGAGTTAGAACTGTCCTGGTGACTGATTTTGCATTTGCAAGTTACTATAGGAAACTTTTCAATCCAGAAATATTTCAGCTGGCACTTGTTTAAATTGGATCCTCTTAAAATAGCATGAGTTATTTTAGCAGCCTTTTCTGCCTTCAGCTTCTTAGTACCTATTAGGAAATATTAAGTGTGCATTCAGTATGCTAAAAAGAATAATGGAGATCTCAGAGCAATCAGTTCTGTGTGGGATGCTTAAAGTGTTAACATCTTGTGAAGTGGTTATTTCCAAATTAAGATACCTAGAGTTGGAAGCGATCATAATATGACTTCTGCAGTTGAAAGACATAGAGTAGAAAATATAGAGAGCCGGCAGCATGTATGTATTCTGAATTAGGATTGTTTATGTGTGCACTCTCTCAACGCATTGCTATAGCATTTTTAATATCCATCCATGCATAATTGATTTAAAACCTATTCACTCTAAGAGTCAGTTTCTGTGATCTGAGAATTTCACACAGAGCTACTACTCTGAGACAATTTAGAGCAAATAGTGTTGTTATTTGTTATTGTACATCTGGCTTTATTGTTTCCTTGTTTTGTACATAGGGAGACATTTTCTTTTTGATAGGAAAATAACCACTACTGCTACAGCAGAGAGAACAACTTTTTGCCTGTGTCTTCATTTTGGATGGACAGGCACGTGCCAGAGAAAGCCACATGACACTGGACCGGCATGCATAGGGGTGAGCTTCTGTTAGGCGTGGCTTTGGCCATCCTGCTGCCCCTTGGAAGCCTCCTGATTTTGGGAGCATTAATATTGCTTCTCTCTAGAAATCTCCCCAGCCAATCTAGGACAGGAGCTCCGGGTAGCAACTGCAGTAACACCTGCAGGCTTGAGATGATTTTGCCGCCTGCAGTCATTAGAAGATGGCAATTGCATGACACTGTGGAAAGCAGAATGTTGATGCTGCAGGGGGACCAGCAGCTGAACCAGCTGATAACTAACAGTCTGCCTCCCCCTCAGGAAGAGGCCATGGTGTGGATGCATCTTTGGTGGGAAAAGGAGGGACTCACACCTCAGACTAGCATAGTAAGGTGGGATGAAGTGATTTCAGGAGGTAGGCAGAGGCTATTTGTGTTACAGGCTGGAGCAGCAACAGTTTGCAAGTGTATTTTTGCAAGTTTCTGGGGGCTATTCTGAAAAGCAAGAAGTACCACAAGGTAGGGACAACCTGTAGGCAAGATAAAACTAGTGACTGTTTTCCCTGTTAAGTCCCAGGGCCATCCCTGCAGTTCTGCTTGTAGGACCAGAATGGAACTTCCTCTTTTTGTGTGAATATGTCCCCATTTCTGTCACTTTTTCTGCAATGTGTATTCATAAAGATACTAATTTCCCCCCCAAACCAGAAAATGGTGTGGCTTAAGCCACAGCATGGTAAAAATTTCATGCTCTTTCTTTTTACTTGTCCTGCTGCTTGGAGACAGGAGTTTGGGCATATCTCTGTAACTGCATACTCTTGAAGGACAGAGGTTTCTGTCTATGGCTTGTGCTGCTGCATCTCTTTCTAAGCCCAGGTTGTTGCAGAAGTTGCTGCTACGTAGCCAAGGAATTCAACACAAACACACATCACACATACAATTTGATAGTTCGGCATGTCTTTTCAGCCCCAAACCAAAACAAAATATGTCTAGTATGCATTCATTGTAAAAAAATGACCCCTGCTCTACTGAATTAATGATTTCTCTTCTTTATGCAATGTGCTCAGGGCTATGCTGTTGGAAACAAAGGGTAATGTCTGCACTGGGGTTTTTCTCCTTACACAAAATTGTCTTAGCCTTCAATCTCCTTTGTGCTATGTTCAGTGCCCTGCAACAGTGCCTCCATGTTTATCAAAAGAAATGCTATTTTTTTCAGAGTATCTTGAATAATAGAGGAAACAAACAGCTTCTGATGGGTGTTTAAATACTTCATAATTTGAGGGATTCATACAGCAAATGTTTGCTAACAAACAAAGCATTGGTTACTGGCACCTGCTGGAAAGGCAATAAGATTAATTCAAATTAAATTGAAGCCCATTGTACTTATCTCTTACACAGCCGTTGTTAAATGGACGTTGAGATGCTGTTTAAATACACCCTTGTGGAACTTTTTTTATCAAAATGTCTTCTAAATGAAAAGACTTAAAAACAAGAGTTTGTCTACAAAATGTTTACCAGTGCCCTTCCTGCCCCAAAGCCTCAGAGCATTTTAGGCACACAGCTGTGCTAAGCAAAATCTTTAAATTTGTAGTAACTGCTCAAATGAGTACCCTGGAGAAAATAAATATGTAATGAGAAAGAAAAGGGAGACAGTAACTGCATTTGAGCCCGTCATGGAAAGTCATCTAGGATCTGCATAGTGGGAGCCTTAGCCAGGTTTGGGATCATAGAGTGGTCCTTGTTTTTAACAACACCTGATGACAGGCTAGGTGGCTCAGGCCAGCTTTCCAAGCACAGATTCACTGCTATAGAGGCCCCCTCCTGTTCCTCTCAGCAGGGTGTGAATATTGTCAAATCCTTAGTGTGGGGCAGAGCTGGGGCAGACCCTTTTATGCATTAAACTCACAAACAGCTGGAAATACCTTCAAGGCTTGTTCCAGCTCCTGGGCACAGAGAGGGAATGATAACCCACCTTTTCCTTCTCCCACACTGCAAGGGAGCTGCCCTGAACTTTGCAGCAGCAACTGTGGCACTGCTGCAGATGGTTACTGTGCAAAGGAATGGCACAGGTTTGGAGACCAGTAGTCATATCCTGGTTGCCCCAGGTGCTTGAGTGACTGACAGCGGAAATGTACATTGGCCATAGGGTAGTAACATAACTCGAGGTGGGAGCTGAGGAATGCTGTGCCCTTGTGTAGACATCACCACTCACACAATGATTTGAAATTGCTGGACTCTGTCTCTGCACAGTGAATGTCTGCAGCATGGAACAACAGACATGGCAAGGAGACAGGAACATGGATCCTAGTTGCCGTGCTGTTCCTCTGTGGCACTGAGGTCATGTCCAGAACACACTGCCCATCTTCCTTGCTTTAGGCTTTTGTTAAACAAGGTGTAGAGCTGGGGGCTAAAGTTTCACTCTGCCCTGGAGAGCCTGTCTCCTCCAGAAGGTTCTTCTGGCTAGTTTGGCGTATTTTGGCCAACTATGACATGGTCTTGGTGGTGACATTCCCCCAGGAGCCTCTTTCAGACTTGCAGCTAGTGGGACAAAACTTGCTAACATGGCCTAGTAGTTGTGTCAACAGATTACCCATTGCTGGATAAATTTGCCCTTGTTGATAGGAAGAGGGAGAATGCTGATGTTCACTGTAAGAAGCTAGATAACTGTGAGGCAGACTGCTGGATTGGATAGAGGCATTAGGGGGATATTGAAGATGTTACAATACGAAGGTTGTGGTAAACATAGATAGGAAAAGGAAATAATTACCGAGATAGGTCCCTTCTTTATGAAATAGCCTAGAACTTACTTGAGCTGGGTACAGACAAACCATTTGGTCAAACAAAGGTCCTTCAGCTGGTGGTGAAGAATGTGTATTCAGTGTGACAGAACTTATCCTGGACATATATGTGGAATAGTGTCCCGGAGAGAGACTGGGACACAAACAGCAGCACTGGGGTGAAAGTGGAGCACTGGTGTCACCTCTGTGGTTGCTACTGGAGTGACTGCAGCAGAAATGCTGCGTCCAGTCCTGAGTCTGCAGCTCAGAAACATGCTACTATTTTGGAGGAGGCTCTGAGAAGCGCAATAAGAGCAATCAGGAGACCAGAAAGCTTGCCTTTGTAATGAAAGGGTTAGGAGTTCAATTTATTCGACTTACCATCCAGGAGACCAGGGTCTGACTTGGTCCACGTCTGTAAGAACCTGCCAGACACAAGGATGTGATGACGGAAGGTCAAGCAGGCAGACAGGTAATAAGACCCGGCCACTGCAAGTTCAAACAAAACAAATTCAAAGCAGCAGTGAAGGGTATCTTCTGCCATCTGGGTTATTTGAGGGCTGCAGTGGGGTCTCAGTCTTCCTCCAGAAGTTACCCATGAAAATCAGCACTCCTGCCAGCTGAAAGTGGGAGTTAGCAGGGAAGCAATCCCTGCTTTGTAGTTCACCTGGGGGAAGGGTGACAGGGTGGTATGGGCTTCCTTTAACCTTCAGGGCTGTAGTGCTCTGTGGATGGCCTCACTGGAGATCAGTCTTCTTCCCCACACTGACTTGCAGTTCTCCTAAAGTGGAGGAGTCTTGCAGGAATGCAGCAGCAACACCTCTCTCCTCCACTGGCTCACCTTAGGGCTTTCTTTACTGTTCTCCAGGGGTGTCGCTGTTGAGATGGACTAAGGGACATACACACAATCTTGTATTCAAATAATTCCAACTTTTTTCTCCCCTGCCGTTACACTTATACCTGTTGCTGATGTATGTGTCCCCTTCTCATTGGTCCAAAGTTGTTTTTCTTATTTCCTATTGAATGTCCTATGGATGACCTTTGCCAGCTCCTAGGTGTGTGCCACCCTTGTCCCTGCAGCAATCATCTCCCTGAAGTTGTTTACTTGACCAAGCCCTGCCCTGCCCTGCTTGTTCTCTCAAGGGTATACCATTGTCTTTTCACAGGCCACTCGGTCCAGCCAAGCTCGTCCACACAGGGGCACAGGCCAGGCTGTACCACTGTCACCGTCTGTGGCATTTGCTCTGTAGGAAGCACTACCCAGGCATGGGTTGCTCAGCCAGGGGTCCAAGGTGAAGGTGTTGCCTCTCTGTTGATAGGCTCTCAGGGTGCCTGGCCTTTTGGATACTAGGGAAGGAACTACCTGCAAGTTTGGGATCTAGCACCATGTCCCTTGCTTCCTATTTCTCAGCATAAGCTTTTGCTGCTCCCTCTTAGCCCCCAAATCTGGCTGATCCAGGTGCAAGGCAAGTCTGTCCTACTTTGGCTTATACTGGTGGGAAGAGCAAGAGAAGGAGAGAACAAGGGAGGGGAAAGTGCCACAACTGGATGCCAGGTACCCCCTTCCCTACTTACTACTTCGAGGACGGAGAGGCCATGCAGGTAGTACCTTCTTAACCTAACCAGAGAAGGACAAGGACAAAATAAGCATGGGCAAGGCACTTGTGATTACCAGTGTAAAGTCAAAGCTTAGCTTTAGTAGCGTGTATGTTTTGGCTGTCTATGTTGCCACCACTCTAGGTGTTCTGCAGAAAAAAAGTCAGCATCTCAAGCTAACTGAGGCGGATGGACTTGTGTCTCTCTTTCTTGGCACTAGACTATGCTCATTTTGTGGGAGATGATTCTAATGTCCTCCAGATTTCATGCAATCTCTATATGCCCCTGAAACAGGATAACCTTTTAGGGTAGAATCTATAGTATGACCATGGGTAGCTATCCTAGGCATAAGACACCCAAGAGTGTCT
Organism: Todus mexicanus; assembly: GCA_013389965.1. Lineage (NCBI taxonomy): Eukaryota > Metazoa > Chordata > Aves > Coraciiformes > Todidae > Todus > Todus mexicanus. Next base: position 11,133 of record WEIS01067792.1, on the reverse strand, counting down.
GCTCATCTGTCTGGAGAGGATAATGGAAAAAAATATCCTGTCAGGTGTGCATGTTTCCTCCAAGAGGTAGTTAGATTGCATGAAATCATTGATACTGGTCTGGGATCATAGTCTGGGGGTGAAACAGCAGGAGCCTAGCCTTGTACTGTTGGCATGGCTTTGCATACTACTGCATTCAAATACTTCACTGCTATTGCTCTGCATGCCTATATTAATATTTTATAAGACCTTGCACAAAAGCTCAGAAGGAGTTTCCTTGCCAGCTGAATGGCCGAATTTTCATTGTTATCCCAAAGATTACCTCTAATGCTCAGATAGCTTTGCTGTTTTCTTTCCTGGCTATGGAAGCAGCTGATACTGTCTCTGAGAGACTCTATGGCTCTTTGAGTGAAAAGGGAAAGTGCAGAGATTTTCTGCAAGCTGCTCTGGTTTGTTACTCAGTAACAAATAGTATTTGTTCATGGCAAACTCTTTCTCCCCAGGACAGGATTTTCTGCTCTTCCTCATGAAATACGCATGGCAATACTGAAGCCCTCTGAAGATGACATTTTCTGCTGCAAAGGAAAAACTTTTAAAAATCAGTTGGATTCAATCTTTCCTCCCTTGGAGGGAGGTGAGAAGAATACTAGATGCATGATACGAGTTACTTTTATGCCTGATTTTGTTCCATTTCTTAACACGTTCCACTGAGGTAACAAGATGCGACTATTTATTACGCAAACGTGTTACACTCTTCTGACCAGAGGTCTAATGCTGGCTCTTCCTCTGTCGTAAACATTTCAGACTAGAAACTGCAGACCTGACCAACATCCCCTCTGCATGTGTGCCTGTACTGGCCACATAGCTGTGCATACCAGCTTAGTGTTTTGGAAGAAAACATGTTCCCTGTTTTCCAGGTTTCTCTTCGGTTGTGGGGTTTGGACTGTGGGAAGCTTGACTGCAGCTCTTGTGATTCCCTCCTATTTCTTTACTCCCGGTGTTTCTCATGGTGGCAGCCGTCTTTCCCCATGGGCTTCCTCATGACTGTTCTTCCACACCAAGCAAGGAAGAAGGAGCAGGTGCTGATACAAAGCGAGCGTTGGGGGACACTTGCAGCTTCCTTTTATTGACTCTAGGGGCCTCTCTTGAGTTTGTAATCTAAATGGCTTTAGCCTGGATAAAAGCAAATCCTTCCTTGACAGACTCACTGGAGACTGCTTGTGTGCTCACGGCTTGAATCAAAAGAGAAAGTTTTAGTGGCTCCATTGGCTTTAAGCGAGGCACAAAAGGATAGGCCAGCGGTGAAAGTGAGGAAAAGCAGAGAGCTAGTACCTGAGCAGGAGATGGTGAAGAGAAAGAGAGATGGGATCACTCTTCTATTCTCCTCCATAAGAAATTATGTAGTAAAAGCCAAAAGGACTTGTTTTCTGTTATAAAGAAAACTGATTTTATAATGAGTGAGTAGGAAATTTCAGTTCTGGCAGGATGGGCTGTCTCAGGGCTCACAAAACAGTTACACTTCCAGCTCTTCCAGATATGCCATCTTTGCTGGAAATAACATCTGGCTGAGATCTTCTATCTTTGGATGATTGCATGTAATTCCTGGTTATGCAGAAATATAAAGTCCATCCACTGCAGATGAACTGATGTATTCTGTGCAGGTGTCCTATTTGCTACACACTAAAATGGATGTGTTGAACTTTTTATACGTGATGTAGAGAGAGTCGTGTGCTCAGGATGCCAGGGGATCATTGCACAGGCTTCTTCTTGGTGTGACTTGTGCTGTGCAGTGACCTGAACATGCACGTGCATGATTTCTGTCCTGGAAAACACTCCATGGGGAGAAATATGGTAGTCCTGCTTGCAGGGGGCAGGGAAGGTGTTTGAGACTGAATAATTAAACTGCTTTCATGGTTAACAGGTTGTTGAAAACCTCTACTTGGCAAGACGAGGGAGATTATCTTCCACTTGAGACTAAGACCTCCATTTTGCAAGTGAAGTCTATATACATAAATGAAGGAATGATTGATGGCACCACACACCACCCAGCTCCAGCATCCAGTCTCTGACTATGACCAGTGACAAAACATCCTACTGGATAAGCATAATGTAGGAGATAATACTTGGTGACAGTTTGACAATTCACCTAAAGTCCTGTTATTGACAGCTGTAATGGCTAAGTTATGTGGAAAAAAAATATTTTTCCAGTTTTAGGGGTAGGCTGCTACAGAACTGAATGATGGCTGTCATTCTGTGACATGAAATTAGCAATTTCCTGTCACTCCACGACTGTCCTTATCTCACCCAGCGGTCCCTCCTAGGCTGAAGTCTGTGTCACCTGTCCTTGTGCAGGGAACCTGTCTTGTCCCTGTCCCCAAGAGGTTCTCTGGTTCCTCTATCCATTACAACCACCACTGCAGCACTAGGCAACAGGTGACCTCATGTGAGCACAACCGTTTCCCACTTGCTTTCCCAGCTCTTAATCTCTGACCCTCATATCACAGCACCTCAAGCATCTTTTTGTTACTTCCAATCATGTCACTCTTTTGGAACTGAACTAGCAAAATGTCCCTGATTTGCTGTAAGCTGGAGGTGAAGGAGTAAGTTTTAATTGCATTCTGAATTCAATGCGTTGGACAACTTCTCCCTGAAGCCTGAAAGTGCTATGCATTTTGTTCTGTATAGCAGCTGTTTTATTAGATCCACTGTAGCAGAAAATGCACGGTAAAACTGAACGTAGACTTATTTTAGACACAGTAGTATCAGAATTAAGAAAGGAAATATCTTTGACTTACTGGGGAAGTCATTTTGGAAGAAATTGGAATGGTTAATTAGAGAAAATTATCTCAATCTAATAATGTAAAGCTAATTTAAATGCTCCAGTCTCTTTCTTGTAAGGAAAAATCTCTTTGAGTAGCTTAGGGTATTATCAAGGGATGTAAGTTTAGCAGTAGAAACACATTTTTATAAGTTTTGTACCTAGGAATATTGTTAAACTATCACCCATAATATTGCAACAGAGATGGAAAAAAATGTAGTAGGCTTTTTAAAAAATGGTTTTTGTTTGTGGTTTTTTTCTTTTCTTTTGTTTTGGGTTTTGTTTGTTTGGTTTTGTCATGAGGGAGTGGGTGGTTTGGGACACGGGGAGGACAGGGAAAGAGATTTGTGAAGCTTTTCAAAATCTTTATGTACAGCGTAATGTCTAGAAATTTTCAGATCAAAAGCCATCCCTGTGTGATTCCTGAATTTTAAACTATCAAAAGAAACACTTTATCTCTTGACAAAATCCCAGGATTTAAAGGGGTGCCAGCAGAAATGTTTCTTTTTCACGGCAGGTATCATATTGCAAATTCCCAAACCACTTTGTTTGGTTTAAACTAAGAAATTAAATAAAGCCTCAGGTGAATTTCTTACCCTTAATTAATTTAACTTTTTTACCTGGGCTCTCAGTTGATAAACTCAGAGCTTGGGAGTGGCGTTTGACAACTTCCCCAAAACAGAATTCTGGCCTTCACCTTCCAAACACTTCAAGTTTTGGAGTTTGTACTGACTGTGGGGTAGTAGAAGATGTTTAGTTTGCAACTGTAGAGCTGCTGCAAAGGTATGGCCAAAGCAGGAAAGAAAACCTGCTTGTCCCATTACCACTATGTTCCAGTTTCCTCTGCCTTGGTTTGGGTTGTCTGGTTTTGCCTTGTTATGTGCTTTCTAATACAGTAGTTTTCTGCCTGAAGAGACTCATTTTCCTGGACACCTGGTACCTGATTGATTACTAAAACTTTGATTGTTCAAGAGAAGCCTCAGTTGGATTTTACCATTTTCCAGTTAGAAGAGGACGTTACTCTTTTTCTGTCTGCCTAGTTTCCTGTGCTGCCCAGGCTGCCCCAGATGGTGCAAGCCAAGTACTGTACTAGACAAACAAGGACAGAACAGGGCCTGGAGATGGTCTGTGACTACTGCTATGCCTGTGAGAGTGCCACACCAGCATTTGCTGCTGTCAGCACTGGACTTTTGCTGCAACAACATGAAGCGTTTGAATACCAAATTTTTAGTTCCTAATTTTACTTACCTTTGTCCTCACAGGAACTAAAAGCAACCCAGCTGACAGCTCCTCCTTCACTCAGAAACCCCCCCTTCCTTCCAAAATCAGTAAAAACTTGTTGCATAGTTGCATGTTTAGCATGAGTCCAAGCACCAGTCTGTGTATGGCCATCAGGCTGTGCACAAAGAAGAGTTTCTATGGGAGACTTCAGAAAATCGTCTTAATGAGTCAGCACTGTACAGCCCACACAGGGGTAGCCTTTTATTTTTCTCCTGAGAGGTGGCAACCTATTAAGCTACTCTAAGATGCAGCACTACCCTCAAATCTCTGGGAGGGCTGAATGCCATTTAGTCATTGGGTAGATAACACATGTCTCATGACAGTATCTGCAATTACCTAATGAGAAGTTGTAGGATATTTTTTCCCTTTGGGAGATACGTTTTCAATATAATTATGCATCTCCTACACCAGGGATACTTTGCTTCAGCTAGTGTAAATTCCACTTCTCACTGCAATTTTTGCAGAGGAGTGGGACAGATTCTGCTATATTCGTCTAGAATAAATATGCAGTGATTCATATTTTCAGTAGAATAATTCCATTATGCCAATGTTACTATAATAAACTTGTCTCTTTTTTTCCTTTTTTTGTATAGCACAGTTTTGACAGTATTGTGTTTTGAAAAGCATTAGAAGAGTGGATTAATTTCCGTAAAAGTGGTCAGCACTCCACTTCTTATATAAGCATGATGTGGCAGCTTTGGGACCAGAATACAAATGGCTTCTGAAGGAATCTTTCTATCTATGAATTTTAATGTTAAGAACTCAAATAATAGTGAAATGCCATGATGACTTCTTTGTGCCACCCCAGCACAAAGCTAGCGAGCAGGACATGTACTGAGTTGTTAACTGCATTCCCAAATGTTCATTAGCATTTAGGCCACAACTTTTGTAAATAAGACCAAATGCCTATTCACCTTAAATTACAGAAATGAGTTATAAGAAAGCAATCAACACATTCAGTGCTGTATGTGTGCTTTCAGGTATAGATTAATCTTTAGCCCCATTGGAGCCTGGGAAGAAACAACCTACAAGCAGGGTACTTGCTAATAACCCAATGCCCAAGACTTTTTTCAATGGAGCAGCTGATTCTATCCAAAGGATTTTAGCTGGATGTACCACTGAAGTTTTCTAGTATCACAGATGCTGTGCTCACAAGAGCAGTTACAGCCTTTTGGAAGGGGTGATATAATAACACATGGGGCAAAACTTGAAAATAGGGCCAGATTCCGATTTCATTTGGATTAATTTTAATGTGGAGCAAATCCAAGAATTTAAGTAAATTAGTTTATGTGCAGCTGCTGTAGCTGAGCCTGAATTTGCTCCAAGCTGCCACACACCTCAGTCCATCCCCTTCAGCCTTCCCCCGCAATGCTCAGGCAGTGTTCTAGTGCAGTGTTACCTTGGCCACACGGAGATGGTTGCTGTGTGTGGGCTCATGCTCCTTGGTGCCTTCTTTACTCTGTATCTTTGCGGAGGTTGGGAACCACCACCCCAGATGCCTAAACCAGATCGAGATTCCTGCCAGCTGTTGCCATCAGAAGGCATAGCAGCAGTGAGGCTGTACTCAAAATGACAGTTTCATATACCCTCTACCTGCATCTGTGATGCGCTAACCATGCGAGCATCAATCCTCATGGGGAAAGGGAACTTGTGGGGGTAGAATTGAGCTGTGGAAGCAAGGGAAAACAGCAAAGGCTGAAGTGGCGGAGAAGAGGTGGGGAAGCTAGGTATGAAATGTAGGGGCAGAGAATGGCAAGTCAGAGCTGGGAAAGGCTGGGGAAGAAAAGAGGCAGATAGTTGTTAAAGTATCTTGAATTGGTGTGGAGAGCTTTCACTGAACAGGCCAAAGGGAGGAAGGGAAGTCTCTCATCCTATTTTTAGCCAAACAACTGAATTGCTTCACTTCCTTGCCCATGGGGGTCAGGCAGTAATGGAAGCCACCCTCCGAGCAGCTGTTGAGCAGAAACAGGGCTGTGCTTTGCCTGTAGGTACAACTGATTTCCAAGTGCCGTGTGATGGCACATGCTGTGGTGCAGACCTCCCGTGAGCTGAAGTTCAGGAAAATGAAAATCCTAACAGACCCAGTCATGGATGGACACATGCATGCTACTGGTCATCCCAGGGGATCTGGGGATACCAAGGGCTGCGAGTAGCCTTGTCCTCTCAGATGCTGACAGATCATGATTATGCCTGGGCAGAGGCATCTCTCATTCTGTAGATGAGCTCCTCATGAACCTTGTGTGGAGCAGCCAGTCTCCATTTCAGCACTTGACGCATTCCTTGTGCCTGTGAGTTTGCATACCACCTAATTTTGAATACTTTTGGTAAGTCCTCAGCTGCCTAGGGAGATTGTCTTCCTAACTTATTAGCAAGCACCTTGTACTTTTCTAGAGGGCAATTTGGTGCAGCTGAATTAGGTTCCTGCCTTGATCTGTTCTTTGAAAGAGCCTTTATCTCTGCCTGATGACTGCAGAGTACACGCTTCCAGCTCACATTCTTAAGTTAGTTGATGCTGTATATATACTATTGATTTCCCCTGGTCCATGTCCAGGAATTAACACCACATATTCCTGGCCTTGTGGGAAGGCACCATCTCAAAAATATAGATCAAGGGTGTGGCTAGCTGAGCAGATAGGACAGGAGATGATGTGTAAGGCTGAGGATGATAACGGAAGAGAGAATCCGGGCCATGCTGACATGAGTGTTAATCACACTTATACAAAGACCTGCCTGGGTTTCCTTCTCTACAGTGAATGTAGTGATGTATTCTCAGGAGCAATATTCATCAGTGGTAGTCTGTGGGGAAGTATAAAAAAAAAAATCAAAAAATCTGTTCATTGTATAGACTTTTTTTTTTCTCCAGTTAACAGTTTTATTTGTACTACAACCTTTTTTTCCAGCCATCTGTTCATCCAAATCTAATGTTTCCTTATTTCTGAAGATGGCATACCCGATCTTGCCATTGTTGCTCTTGCTGCTTTGCTATAAGTGAATCTGAATGAGAAAATGGGAAACTGTACTCTCTCTGTTTCTTTAGGATTGGCTTTATAAAAAGTCTCAAATTTCCTTAGAATCATAGAATGGTTTAAGTTGGAAGGGACCCTAAAGAATATCTAGTTCCAACCCTGAAGATGGTGTTTGAAGAAGAAATTGATGAACTGACATAATCTTTTTTGTCCTTCAGGGGTCTGTGAAGAGGATGTGAAATATAGCACGTAATTCACCACTGCCAGGATCCTATCTTTTATGCAGAACATGGCCATCAGGTTTTGGTTTTGTAATTTTGAGTTGTTACCCACAAAAGTTGGTTGTAAGTGGGTCACAAAGGATGGAGTTCTTATGTTTGTCCATTGAGATAATCCCTTGCAGCTCAACTGGTAGCTGGTGAAAAGCTGAGCTTTGCTGGGGCAGTGTGATTTTCCAAATGCAGGCAACAGCGTGGCTTGTTGACCATTGCTGGTGGTGCCCTAGGAAACAGCAGAGCTGATTCATCCCCTAAAGACTGAGTGTGTTAGTGTGGTGGTGGCTGTAACCTAAAAGGACAGAGCCTAATAAAGAAAGGGCCCTATCAGCATCACAAGGCATCTGTGGTCACAAAATAAGACATCTTGTCCTGATGTATCTGCTGTCCTTGCTTAGGGTACTGTCCTGCTGGGTACATATGGCTTATGGTGAAGAAAACAAACTCTCTGGGAAGAAATTGGCTGAAGAGAGAAGGATGAGCTGGCATTGAGTTACAGACAGCAGCAGATATCCTGTGGGCACCTTTCTTTCCTTCCTCTTCTGTGTGGAAGCAAAGATGTTCTGGCAAAGGTTAGCATTAAATCTGTGCCTGTTCTGAAATCAGTTTAGGCACTTTAAAGATATTGTGTGCCGGTGTCTTTGGGTCATTAGTTTGTCTCAGATCAGTGTGTTGACAAGTCTGGGACAGCGGGAGCGCTCAGCACAAGTTTCTCTCCGGCATGTGGGAGGTTCCAGTTTGTATGATCTGTCTGGCTAACAGTGGCATTTGTTTGGTGAATCCTTTTTCTGCCCCAGTATCTTTCAGAAGCAAGGTATTTATGGCACAGTGCTTTTCCACTTTTAATTGTCTTGGCCTGTAGTGGCTGATGAATGTTCTTACCAGCAAGTATTAAGCTCCACGTGCAGTCTTATCCATTGGTTTACCTCCACTCCTCATGTCCTTGTCCCAGGATGGAACATGTGTGAGCACCACATGCTTTTCACCAGGTCCTGCAGCAGATACAAGCAAGATGGGATGCTGCTGGTGGTATGTTCTTCTTCCACACAAAATGGCTTCACAGTTTTCTCTGACTTTGCCTAGGGCAGGGCTATGAATAGTCTGAGCAGAGACTGAGGTCAGAAGTCAGGCAGGTGAAACGCAATGAGTAGTGTCACACCTGGGCAATTTTGGGGATGCTTTCTGGACAATTCTTAGAATGTTTCTCCCAACTCATTTGCACATGGGCCTGAGAGTCATACCACCCTTCATGCTGCTGTAACTGCTGTGGCTGCTGATCTGAGTTTTACTGAGGATGGGGGTTTCTCCTCCTCCTCCTGCTTCTCCCAGTTGCTGGAGAGGCTTGCTCATCATTCTGCTCCTGAAGATTGCTTTCCTGTTTGTTGTGACCACCATATATTCACTGTGCTCACTGTAACTTTGTAGACTTTATGCTGGCATTAGTATTAATGTTAATTTTGCTGTTTCATTTATCTATTTTCATTTCACAGAATCACAGAATGTTTAAGGCTGGAAAAGACCTCTCAGATCATCGAGTCCAGCCTATGACCTACCACCACCACTCAGCTAAACCATGCCGCTAAGTGTGGCATCTAGTCTTTTTTTGAACACCTCCAGGGACGTTAAATCCACCACCTCTCTGGGCAGCCCATTCCAGTGTTTAATAACNATCCCCTCATCCAGGTCATCAATAAAGATGTTGAATAGAGCTGGGCCCAGTACTGATCCCTGGGGGACACCACTGGTCACTGGTCACCAACTGGATGCTGAACCATTCACAACCACTCTCTGCACCCGGTCATCCAGCCAGTTTCTAACCCAGCGAAGGGTGCACTGCTCCAAGCCGTGGGATGCCAGCTTTTTTAGGAGGATGCTGTGGAAGACTGTGTCAAAGGCTTTACTGAAGTCCAGGTAGACCACATCTACAGCCTTCCCTTTGTCTACCAGGAAAGTCACCCAGTCATAGAAGGAGATTAGGTTGGTTAGGCAGGACCTTCCTTTCCTAAACCCATGCTGGCTGGGCCTGATCCCCTGGTTTTCTTGCACGTGCTGCTCAATGGCACTCAAGGATGATCTGCTCCATAACCTTGCCAGGCACTGAGGTCAACCCATGGGTCTCCTGTCCTTTTCCTGATCCCTTTTGTTGGCAGGAGAATGGTCATTAGGTGATAGAACAACTGCCATAGCTTAGCTTTGGATACAGGCTGAATGTTGGTGCACGCCACCTTGGTCCTTATCCTCAGGCTGATGTTAAGGACTGCAAGGAAGTTTACTTCTCCTGGAAGGGATCCAGGAAATTCACTTTTCCCAGGGATGCCAGGCTTTGAGAGCAAGTAGCATGTCACCCATTGAATGGAGGAATGCTTGTCTATCTACACAAAAGGGCTGTGGATGGCCCTAGGAGCAATAGAAGAGTTTCAAGGTGGTTTTGGAGCTGGCTGGTACAATTATTTTAATATTGCTGAGACTTTAGCACACCTGTGATGTGTTAGGGCACTGAGAACCTTGGGCAGGCATCTTTGTATTATTGTTTAAGCTAACATGATGAATTGCCTCAGTACTTGATCTTGGCTAGATCAGATACAGTTGCTGTCTGTACCTGCTGTTCTCCTCATGCAGCAATTTCCATTGTGCAGTTTCTGCAGATAAGATCTGTGGTGTGATTTGAACATGAAGTACTAGGGGTACAGAAAAATACATATTTCCAGGAAGCTGAGAGATACAGGAACAAGACTTCAGTGCTGCTGTGCATTTGAGTCTTGGCTCGTTTGGAAATCCAACAGATGAAACCATCTTCTTCAAATTTTGCTGGCAGAGGAATCACAGATGTATCTGGACCACTTTTCCTTTTCTGTCATTACTTCATAATTCCAGCCAATTTGCCCTTTCTTTTTATGATTCAAGCCTGCAGTTCCCCAGAGCCTATTTCAGTCTGATTCCTCACAGGCAGCACATGGGTCACAGTGGATCACAAGAAGACATTTAGCTCTTTGGCTTCACCTCAAACACTAATTCACTGAACACATTTTGAGGTGCATGGGAGCAGATACCTCAGGCAAACAAGGAGGGTGACTAAGAGGAAAAGATGTGCTGTGGATGCACCCTGAAGATGGTGCTATGTTATGTAACCATGGAGGACCTAGGCTTGATGCAAGTATTTGATCACAGCCTTGAACATATCCCTGCTGCTCCCAGCAGGCTCAGACTCATCTGCTGACGTGCACTCAGCTCCAGTTTAACAAGGCTTAATGCGCACGGCTTTAATGCACTCTTGCCTATGCAACCCTAGGCAACACCCTTCTTTTTGTATCAAAGAAGGGGTAAAACAAGCAAAGCCAGAGGGAGAGGAGGCAGGAGGAACTGGTGATAGCAGTTACTGTTCAGCTCAGGCAGATGAGAGTGTTTTATTATCCCTTGCACAGTATCCAGGGGAACCTCAGGAGCTCCCTAGCAACAAAGCAGCAGGAAAAGAAAGTCTCTCAATTTATGGAGCAGATACATTTGTACAGAGCTATTACCCCATGGGTGCTATCTGTCCCGGCTGGAATGGAATGGACAGATGTTACCTCCTTCCACACTAGTGCCAGGCAGCAAAAATGGCAAAGGCTGCAATTTCTAGAACTGAGAAAGAGGAATAAGAACAGTCATGGGCATGGGGAATAACTCTTATGAGGAAAGATTGAAAGAGCTAGGACTGTTTAGTTTGAGGAAGAGGAGGCTAAGTGGAGACCTCATTGCTCTCTACAGCTCCCTGAAGGGACATTGTAGAGAGGTTAGTTGTCTCACAGGTGACTAGCAATAGGACGAGAGGGAA
>WEIS01067791.1:0-25893 GCA_013389965.1 Todus mexicanus | reverse complement strand
CCCCTCATCCTGTCACTACAAGAAACATCATTTTGTCATCATATATGCATCTGTAGCTTGCACTATTGGTCTTCACAGATCTAGACTCTCACTTAAAGTTCTGTGGGGGAAATCACAAGCATCCAGCTTTTTTTTTTTTGGAAGGAGCCCCTAACAGTATGAAAATTATCCCTCTCAATGAGCCACAATAAACCCAACTCATCAAACATAATTTTGATAATGAACATCACCATTTTACATTCAAATACCTCCCCAAAATGGTGGCAATTTATTAATGTCAGATTAAAGGGCTCAATTCATTATTCCCTTTCAGGAAAGAGGCGGTTAATGAGTGATGCGAGCGCATGGACAAGCTTCTAATTAGGGCTTCTGTATGTGTTGAAAGCTTGGTGCTGGGATACTGAGTAGCTGCCAGCAGACTATTGACTTTTTTTCCCTCTTTGCTGAACGTGCCTATTTATACAGCTTATTGCTAATGAGATGCTAATTGAGTCTGCCATATCTAAATAAAAAAAACCCTTGTGTTTATTGCCGAATCCACTAAAAGGAGCTGCATTTCAGAATATTCTCCCCGGACTCGTTTTCCTTTGCACTCTCTGTGCTCTGATTGAAAAATAATTTTGAAGCAAAAGAACGGGATACCACTTTTATTTCATTCTTATTATTTTTAAGAAGCTTTATTCTAATATTAGTTTAGAAAAGAACCTAGTAAATAGGGTATTTACATTTAGTTTTACTAAAAACAAAGCCAAAATGAGCTCAAATATGTGTTGAACACTCTAGAAAATGTATAAATGCAAGTTTCTATGCCCTGGAGAGGTTCCAATATAATCATTTTGCATGGAATGCAAGCAGCCTAAATGATCGCCACAAAAACAGCAACAAAGCACATTAAGAAAAGTCGAATGAAGGCAAGAGTAAGGATTAGAGCAATTAAATAATTAGGCTAGTTAGTTTAGGTTTGCATAAGAAAGCTAGTTGTGAAGATAAAGCACTGCTTTTATGATCTTCAGCTTATTATTCATCCGGCAGTAAGTTCGGTTGAGTGCATTCTTACAATCCTTTTTCTGTTTAATGAATATTTTAGGCAAAATTTTGGAAATATTTTTAGCACTAATTTTGGAAATATTTTTAGAACTAATTTTGGAAATATTCCTCCAAAACTGTTTAATGCTTTTTCATGTACCATACAGCAGCTGAAATGGTCGCTGGATTTTGGGGTTTGTTCAATTTACTTACCTTTTTTTTTACCCCACCACTGTATTATTTCACTTCTGTTTTCCAATTCATCAACCATACCTCGGGGATAAAATCTTTTCTAGACGTGCCATCTAAAACAAGCTTGCAAAACTCTTCAGTGCATCCTTCATCATGACTTTTTGTGCTGATTGCTGTTCACCGTGTTGTGTCCCACGATGTCTGCATGTTTCTTCATGCCGAGAGAGCAGCGCGAGCTCAGGGAAAACCAAAATGGCAAAAGGGCCAGAAGAAGGGGCAAGAGAGGGAGACCCTCGTGATCCCTCAGCTTTATACCCAATATGACGTATATGGATATGGAATATCCCTGTTGGTTAATTTAGGGTCACCTGTCCTGGTCACTCCTCCCTGAAGGTGCAGCCTTCTCTTTTCTGCACCCCCCCAGTGTGGTACAGGAAGTCTATCAATGACCTTGGTTCACATACCAATCCTTGGTACTAACTCTAACCATGGAGCGTTCTCACTGCTAGAAGCAGACTCTGTCTGGTAAACATGCTGCTAACTTCAGACAGACTTAGCTGAAAAGTAAAAGTCATAGAACAGAATTTCTGTTTTAACCCAAACCAAGACATCATCCTTTGCAGAAACACACTCATTAAAAGTTCATTTTCAAGCGTCATTTTATTATTTTTTTTTAAATGGTGTTGATGGTTTGCTCCATGGGTATTCCCCTATATAAGCTGTTCTGTTTGATAATGGTATCCTAAAGAAAACTTGACACTGCTGATTCAGATAGAGCAGTTGCTAAGTAGTATCACACCATTTTTCAGGGCTGCGAGAGGTGTCATCTTCAAGATGAAACAGAGAAGGGTGGCACTAAACATCTAGTCACACTCATATTATCTACCTAGCTAAGTCATGACAGCCTGTGACACTCCTGCTAACAAACTGTTGGAAGATAAAGTTCCCTAAACAGTGTCATTCAAAGCAGTTGCTGCAAAGGTCACAGAATCATAGAATTGTTGGTTAGAAGGGGTTGCTGCAGGTCATGCAGTTCAACTCCCACTTGAAGCAGGACCATTGCCTGAAGCAGGATTAATGAGAGGACAAGAGGAAGTAGTCACAAGTTGCACCAGGGGAAGGTCAGGTTGGAGATTAGGAAAATTTCCTTTATTGAAAGAGTAGTTAAACACTGGAACAGGCTGCCCAGGGAGAGGGTGGAGTCACCATCCCTGGAGGGGTTCAATAAATGTATAGCTGTGGTGCTTCAGGCCATGGTTTAGTGGTTCTGATAATGTTTAGTAGATGGTTGGACTTGATGATCTTGAAGGTCGTTTCCAACCTTATTGATTCTATGGTTCTTTGATTCAATAATAGGTCAGGTCACCTGTAGCTTTATCCTACTGAACCTTAAATACCACCAAAGATGGAAGTTCTTCAGTTGTTCTAACAAACCTGCTGCAGTGCTGCATTTCCCTCCTAATGATGAATATTTTCCTAACTGTCTAATCTGAAGCATCCAATCCACAATTTGTTCTCATTCACCTTTTCCTATCATTTATTTACTGAGCAGAGCTTGACTATCATGCCCATAACTGCCTTTCAGGTTACTGCAGCTCAACTTCTGAGCCCCTCCCAGGCTGCAGGCTCACCCTTTAGTCTCCTTGTTGCCAGACAGAACAAGCCTGGCTCTGTCAATGGCTGTTTTTATTTCCAAGAGTGTGAATAATGGGCCAGATGATGAAGATTAATGAGATCATAAGGCTGGAAGTGACCTCATTTAGCTTGTCCATTCTGCCCCGAGTAAGATCAATTGAGTCTATACCAATGCTGACAGATTATTTCTCCAATCTAAACATTTCCAATGATGGAGGCTCTCTAGCTTTCCTGGTTTGGAGAAAAACTGAGATTTCTAGTTGTCCTGGTTTGAGTTAGAACAGAAATTCTGTTCTATGACTTTAATTTTCAGCTAAGTCTGTCTGAAGTTAGCAGCATGTATACCAGACAGAGTCTGCTTCTAGCAGTGATAAGTACCAAGGATTGGTATGTGAACCAAGATCACTGATAGATTTTGTGTATCACACTGAGGGGTGCAGAAAAGTAAAGGTTGCACCTTCAGGGAGGAGCAAACAGGACAGGTGACCCTAAATTAGCCAATAGGGATATTCCATCCCATATATGTCATATTGGGTATAAAGCTGAGGGATCACGAGGGTCTCGACCCTTCTCTCTTGACCCTTTCGCCATTTTGCCCTTGGTCTTTCGTTTCCCTGAGCTCGAGCTGCTCTCTCGGCTTCGGGACTCTTCCTCACTGGGTTTGGCCTTGGCAGCCTCAGCTTTGCCCTGAGGTCTCCGGCCCCGGTCTCAGCCCCCGGCTCAGGCCTTGGCTGGGCCCCAGGTTCTGGGCCGCATCCCTGAATCCAGCTCCCAGTTCCCGGCTGCTGCTGGGCCCTTCCACAGCATCAGTGGGGACGGGGATGGATTGACCATTGGAGGGGTTGGGTTCCATACTGGGTTTGTACATATTTGTATATATTTACTTTTTATTATTACTGTTATTATTATTTTCATGTTTTAGTAAAGCTGTTCTAGTTTCCTTTCCTAATCAATAAGTCTCTCTCCTTTCTTTCCTTTCTTCCCTTTTTGGGTGTGGAGGGGGAGAGAGCGTTCTGTTGCAGATTTGGGGGTACCCTGACCCCAAACCATGACAGATGTCCATGACAATTTAAAACTTTAGTACAAGGACAAATTGGCAGTTTAGTGTATTCATGTAAGAAAAATAAGTATATATATATATATATATATATTAAAAAATTAGCTTAATAGCATCCCAGAATCATAGAATCCCAGATTGGAAGGGACCTCAAGAATCATTTAGTCCAGCCTTTCAAGGTAAAAAAATACAATTTAAATGGGCTGGCCCAGCACCCTGTCAAGATGAGCCTTAAAACTGTCCCATGAAGGGGAATCCACCACTTCCCTTGGGAGATTATTCTAATGTTGAATTGTTCTCATGGTGAAGAACTTTCTTCTGGGATCCAGCTGGAATCTCCCCAGAAGTAACTTTTACCCTTATCTTCCTACACCAGTTATGTGATTCATTTTTACAGAGACATAGGCACTGAGAAGGTGTCATTTATCTCACCCAAAAGTTTCTATTTCAAATAAGAGAGAGGAATTGTATCCATTCTTTTCAATTCCCGTAGAGGGACTCTAGGGTAGGTAGCTTAGATGTATTTGTCCATACCGTAGGTGTCTTTGTACGCATAGATGTAAGAAGAAGTAGTAGTCTTTGAAGCGTTACAAAGTAGACAAAATTATAGCACAGCATTTGCAGTAAGACAGGCTTCAGAGTCCTGCCCTCCTAATAACTGTGCAAGCGAAAGAAACTTTCTAGGCATTCTTTTCCTACTCTTTTAAAGCCTGAGAGGTAAGAAACAAGTATCACAGAGGATTTTTGTGACTCACTGGTGCTCCTGTGTTTCCTAATCCATGATGCATGAAGCTTTCCTTAGTTAATGGTGAAAGTTAACAAATGGTAGGAATTTCCCTGGACATTTTTTTCTGGGCAGAGGATGTTTTTAGACAGAAAAA
Source organism: Todus mexicanus (assembly GCA_013389965.1). Lineage (NCBI taxonomy): Eukaryota > Metazoa > Chordata > Aves > Coraciiformes > Todidae > Todus > Todus mexicanus. The sequence goes on along the minus strand of WEIS01067791.1, from coordinate 21,102 downwards.
TGTTGCAATTCTGTTATTCCACATCTATCTCACCAGACCATCTAACCTCTTGAAACAGAAAGAAAGTTTGGTCTGGTTTGCAGAGATATGCCTACCGAAATGAGATGGTTATATAAGAAGGATAGCAAGTAAATCAGTGTTTCAGAGTTCCAGTAACAGTTATGTACAGCATCCCAAATGAGTCTTTCTATGTCTTTCACATAGTACTTTCCCTCCAACTCTCCCCTCACAAGCCAGTCAGTTGAAACAAGAAAAACATTGTCTAGTTTGCAGTAACATGTAGGTTAGCTGCAGTCAAGTTTGTGTCCCTTCTCAACACGTCTAGAAGCTGAAGCTTAGGTGGATGGAAAATTTTGATATCAAAAGCCAAAGCTCTTGCTGAAATCGATTTAATGTATCTTTGTTTATGTAACAGTCTGGCATATACTTTGAGCTAGTCATCTGCTTCGAAAGAGACAGATGGCAATTTATCACACCTATCTTAGGCATCTACATTTGGACGGCATGAAAAACCTTCTGGATGTGCTTAACTCTTCACTGGATCTAACTTCTATCTATGTTCTTAATTTTAACTCTGAAATTTATCATGGAAATTGTGCCTGATATAATAAAACATCTATACCCCAAAAATGTGGCATTGTTTACTAAATTACACCTTATGGAGGTGGGCATAGAATCACAGAATCGCTTAAGTTGGAAAAGATCCTTGGGATCATTGAGTCCAACCATCAACCCTACTCTGCAAAGTTCACCCCTAAACCATCTCCCCCAACACCGCATCTAAACGCCCTTGAAACACGGCCAGGGATGGGGATTCAACCCCCTCCCTGGGCAGCCTATTCCAGGAGCTGACTACTCTCGCTGTGATTTTTTTTTTTCCTCCTCTCCAGTCTAACCCTCCCCTGTTGCAGTTTGGAACCGTTCCCTCTGGTTCTAGCGCTAATTCCCTGGGAGAAGAGCCCAGCACCAACCTCTCTGCAATGTCCCTTCAGGGAGCTGCAGAGAGCCATGAGGTCTCCCCTCAGCCTCCTCTGCCTCACACTAACCAGTCCCAGCTCCTTCAATCTTTCCTCAGCAGATTTATTCTCCCGGCCCTTCCCCAGCTCCGTTGCCTCCTCTGCCCCCGCTCCAGCCCCTCCAGATCTCTCTGGGATTGAGGTGCCCCAAACTGAACCCAACACTCCAGGTGTGGCTTCCCCAGTGCTGAGCACAGGGGGATAATCCCCTCCCTGCTCCTGCTGCTCACCCCATTGCTAATCCAGGTCAGGTGCCCTTGGCCTTCTTGGCCCCCTGGGCACAGCTGCCTCATCTTCAGTAGCTTGGCAGTTCAAACCCCCGTGTCCTTTTCTGTCCCCCAGCTCCAGCCACACCTCCCCAAGTCTGACTCGTTGCAAGGGGTTGTTGTGGCCCAAGTGCAGGACCTGGCCCTTGGCCTTGTTGAATCCCATCCCATTAATATTGGCCCATTGATCCAATTTATCTAGATCTCTCTGCAGAGCCTCCCTTTCCTGCCGTAGATTAACACTCCCACCTGACTTGGTACCATCTGCGAATAACCTATTATGTAGCATTTCAGCGACCAAATGACCAAATGTTCTAATGACCAGATATTGCAGGACACAATATACACAACCTAGTGAAACATAACAATCCTACCTCTTGGTATATGACACACTTCTATACTACATCATTGCCCTGTGGTGTGAATACTTGCCAGCTGAATCATATGTTAAGGAACTTTGCCTCACACCTCCCAGTGCTTCTGACACTTCGAGCAGTCCACAGAAAAAGAGTTTTATTTCAACCTGCAGGGTGGGCTTGCCATAGGTGTCACTGGAAATAGCTAGGAATTTGGTTCTTAAGTCTTCCAGGTTCTTTTGAAAGCTTTCTAGTGGAGTCATTCCACTGTATGTAATATCTACTGTATATCCATCTTCACATATCCTAGATTCCTCTGGGAAATGGTGAGATACACCTTTAGAGGGAAGGAAGGAAGGAAGGATCAACAACAGGGGAGATAAATTGCCCCCAAGGCTACACTCAGACATTTAAATTTAGCTGAAATAAAACCCATCCTCACATGATATATGTATTATAAAAGATCTCTCCAGGCACAGTGTGTAAGTAGTAATGCAGCTGCGGAAGTTGCTGGTGAATCGCTATACATTTTTCATCATTTATTATCAATCCCGATGGATCGGCACTGGAAGAGGAAGAGAAAAGAATTATTAGAACTCTCAACACCTAATGTTTTAAATACAAATCATTTTGAAATGCAGTACCATCATCTGCAATCCACAACAATATTTATAAGAACTAGAAAACCTCATTATTCCAATCAGTGCTATTTTCCATTTACTTCATCTTCATAGGATAGTTTCTTCTTATTTATGTGATTTTCAAGAAATTAAACAATCCTCCCCTTTCTCTTTTTTCTTTTTCTTTCTCTTTTTCTTTTCCTTTCTCTTTTTCTTTTCCTTTTCCTTTTCCTTTTTCTTTTCCTTTTTCTTTTTCTTTTCCTTTTTCTTCTTCTCTTTTTCTTTTTCTCTTTTTCTTTTTCTTTTTCTTTTTCCTTTTCTTTTTCTTTCTCTTTTTCTTGTTCTTTTTCTTTTCCTTTTCCTTTTCCTCTCTTTTTCTTTTTCTGTTTCTTTCTCTTTTTCTTTCTCTTTTTCTTTTTCTTTCTCTTTTTCCTTTTCTTTTTCTTTCTGTTTCTCTTTTTCTCTCTCTTTTTCTTTTTTACTTTCACTTTCATTTTTTCTTTTTCTTTCTCTTTTTTAAATGATGAATCATTTGATTTGAGAAGCATAATTTTCTGGGTGCTCATCCTGCTAATCCATCAGAGGAATTTTATTGTCAAAGGCTGGATAAGTAGGGCTGTCTGAAAACCAGGCCCATTCTAAGATCAATCCTTTTCTTATATGGAGGTATTCTGAAAATGTATTTTATTGCCACAAAGGCTTCGAAAATTTAGTGTGATATTTAACATGCTTATTTAGAGTTAATATTTGTACTGCTATTTAACTGCCAAACTAAAAGTCTTTTACAATCCACTGAAAGGAATACTCACATCATGATTTTTTTGCAGCTGTAGGCTTCTAACACACCGGTGGTTCAGAATAGCAAATCTTAAGCCTCGAGTACTTATGAAAGAATACAGGAATTTTCTGCCCTTATGTATTCACAGAATAATATAACCAGTAAGAAAGTTTTTCAGACTGATATTTCTGCTGGGACCAATAAGATGCTAGTTATAAAGAATAAATTAATTGTTTACTTAAAAGTTGACCGAGTAAAATCTTACATCAGACTTCCAGTAATTTATATTGTAGGGACTCTGCACTGATTTGTGGATTGCTTCAGTATGTCCTTATCGTTACCCCAGATAAAACTCGCTTTTTATTGGTTATATAATTGCATTGAATACTCGGATTTTCAGTTCATATCTGTACTTCCCTAGGTTCTAGATGGCATCTTAGGAACTCCTAGAAAACACGAATATCTTTAAATATGCTGCAATGCTCTTGGCTACAGAAATCTGCCTAACAGGAGTTCAGTTTATAGCAAAAACATAAAAGTATGGTCTTCAGTAATTGATTAGTGCATACAGAAAGACAAAACTGTTTAAATAACCAGGTTGTTATGGAAAAGACATGGAAAAGATGAGGGATAATGGATACAAGTTGCTCCAGGGAAGATTCCAATTCTACTCCAGATATAAATTTTTCACCATGAGAGCAATCAGACATTGAAATAATCACCTAAGGGCAGTGGTGGATTCCTCAACTTTAGACAATTTTAAGACCCAGCTTGACAGGGTGCTGGGTCAGCTCATGTAAACCATATTTCTTTACCTTAAAGGGTTGGATCCAATAATCTTTGAGGTCACTTCCAACCTGGTATCCTCTGATTCTGTTGTAAAATGAAGTTTAACACTCATTTAGTAAAGCATCTCAGAAAAGAATCTGCATACTATGAAATGTGGTAATGAAACTCCCTCCAAAGCCACTAAAATCTGGAAAATGATCTACAAATTCTAAATACATGTAAACAAACCAGTGATCCAGAGAATTATTGAATGTATTTATGTATAGCATTAATTTGCAGAAAATGAAAGTAATTAGCACTTAAAACATCTTCTCTGACAGAAAAATAAAAAACATCAAACCAACTACTATATTGTCATAGTTAGTGGTCAGGGCACCCCCAAATCTGCAACAGAACGCTCTCTCTCCCTGCCCACCCAAAAAGGGAAGAATGGAAAGAAAGGAGAGAGACTTATCGATTAGGAAAGGAAGCTAGAACAGCTTTACTAAAACATGAAAATAATAATAACAATAACAATGAAAAAATGTAAATATATACAAATATGTACAAAACTAGAATTGAACCCAACCCTCCCACCTCTCACCCCCCGCCCCTACCCTCTCTGATGGTAAACACAGCGCTGTCAGCACTGATGCTGTGGAACAGTCCCAGGCACGGCCCAGCAGCAGCCGGGAACTGGGAGCTGGATTCAGGGATGCGGCCCAGAACCTGGGGCCCAGCCAAGGCCTGAGCCGGGGGCTGAGACCGGGGCCGGAGGCCTCAGGGCAAAGCTGAAGCTGCCAAGGCTGAACTGAGGAAGGAAGAGTCCCGGAGATGGGAGAGCAGTTTGATCCGAGAGAGATGGAAGACAAAGGGCAAAAAAGGGCCAAAATTGAAGAAGGACAAAATGGGCTGAGACCCTTGTGATCCCAACAATAAGAAACAATAAGAAATTAATGGTTGCAAGTAACAATTTATTATTTTTTGGTGTTATCATAGCACTAAAGAGTCAGAGTCATGGAACAGGGTCATTTTTTGCTAGCTTTGTGCAAGCACAAGTATATATATAAAGTAAAGGTTACCTTTAATAAGCTCATAAAGTGTGTTTGTTTCTGGAATTTATAGAGTATCGGACAATATTTTTCATACTGACATTTTCTAATTTTTGCCATTATTGGCATCATAACTTTCAAAAGGTTTGGTGTTTGGGTTTTTTTCTTCATTCTTGCAGAGAAATAAACATCCTTACGGACTTGCTTCTTGTTTTATACCCACAGTAATAAAAGATACAGCCTCTCCTAGGTCATCAGGTTTAAAGGAGACTGTCTAGGTTCAAGTGAGACTGGTGAGCATTGCAAATCCTAATGGCTACACGCTCTTTATTTGATGTGTAAGGAGAGTTCAGCATCTCACGAACTAAATAAGAAGCCAACAAAATGGGAAGTGGAAGATACCAGTGAAAGAAAGGATGGAAATCACACTTTCTGGGGGATAATTAGATGTTTTCTTACATCTAAGAATTCTGGTCTTAAACCCACTTTTGGTTTTAGAATAATTCAACCAGATTAGTCAAAACCTGAGCAAAGGGAGGTGAGGGTGTTACACCATTTGTGTAGTACCTCTTCCAGTTGGAAGTAATCAGTTCGGTGACCTGCATTCAGTTCTGTGCTACTGCTTATACCAAGAGCTGTCTGCATCACCCTTGACCAGTGAGCTGTAATTTATTAAAGGTTATACCTTTCCCAGTCCTTTTTGTTTGATGTATTCCAACAGTATAAAGCAATTCAGTCTGCCGGAGTTCAAAAAAAATTTAAAAAAATAAAGCAAATTAGAAAAAGGAATTCTAATAAATATGGCATTTATTTTTAAGACTGAGAATGAAAATTTACTAATATTGAAAAACAAATAGTTTAATAAACTCATTTTTTTATTACATAGGGTTGCATACTCCAAAAAGAGATGCTGATAGTTCCTAGCCTTAAAGTAATCTGCATATTAAACCACACTGGTAGGAAATAGCAGTTCTCATCTCAACCCAGATGAATTAAAATAGGTGTTGGAAGCTGTATTTCCCCAAACCTGAAGTTAAATCTCTCACCAATGAGCTATTTCTGTGTTTTGATGAGGTTTAAATGATATCTGTGCTCTGAGAGCTGCTGCTCCGCAGGTAGTATCAACTTTCTAACACTGAGCACGTTGGTGCCATTAGGGTCCTACCTAGAGGCATAAATCCAGGCTACATCTCTCCTAGTAAATTACAAAGTGGCAGAGCCCATTTCCAGCACCGTGATTCAATCATCTGAAGCGTTCAGTTGTTAGAGTCGTCCCTAATACAGCTGTGGTTTGGGCCAATTCCTATTTCTAATAACCTTTTTTTTTTTGAATAGTTACCCTCTTTCAAAGGTTGAGCGACTTTAATAGGATGGATTTAGGCCATTTAGCACCTAAGTCCAATTATCGGCAGAAGTAATTGACTTGTCTATACCGTACACTGTAATTTAATGGTTAATGCGGCAGCTCAGGTGCCTGGGGAGCTTTAAAGAAAGGAATTGAGATAACTATGGAGCTAGACAGCTTCAAAAATAGGTTGGAGTTTGAGGAACCAACATATCCAGACTCCTACCATCAAGTCTTGTTTTCCTTAGGGAATGAGATAATTAGACTCCTGAATTTAAGATACAAGAACTCTTGAGTATTTCCTTTTTTTGTTTCCTTCAGTGCAATAAGAAACTAAATTTTTGAGGTTAAACGTAAGTCTCCCTTTAGTAGACGGAAGAAATTGGGATCTTCTATTTCAGTTCAAGACCATTTGATGATCTCTACGGTCTTTTCCAAAGTTGTTAATCCTATGATTCTATGATCCTATTCTATGATTCATTTCAAACAGTGAGTTCCCTACTCACCTTCCCCTTATGTCTGAAAAGATTCCTCTAATAGATCATTTCCACTCGTGACTTCTCATTGATCCTTCTGTGCAGATATTTTTGTGTTTGTTTCTGGGGTTTTAATTCCATCAGTCAGTGATTACAGCTTGAAGACTATTTTCCCTTTTCTTAGCTTCTTTTTTAGCCACGTATTTTGTGTGTTTCTAGCACATTCCTTACCTTAGGAAGTCAGGTTGTTTTCACTACCATCACGTAATGTGGTCAAGATAAATACACCATTATAAACTGAAAGAACCCATATCATAGAATCATAGAATCTTAGAGGTTAAAAAAACCACTTGGCATCATTGAGTCCAACCGTCAACTCTACTCTGCAAAGTTCACCCCTAAACCATCTCCCCCAACACCACATCTAAATGCCCTTGAAACACGGCCAGGGATGGGGATTCAACCCCTTCCCCGGGCAGCCGGTTCCAGGAGCTGACTACTCTGGCTGGGAACTACTTTTCCTACTCTGCAGTCTACCCCTCCCCTGTTGCAGTTTGGAACCATTCCCTCTGGTTCTAGCGCTAATTCCCTGGGAGAAGAGCCCAGCACCAATCTCTCTGCAATGTCCCTTCAGGGAGCTGGAGAGAGTATATATAGATATATATGTACATAAAGAACTAGTGTATCTCATTTACATTCTGCTTAGGACACAAAGCTCGTAATACAACGTTTCCTCCAGGCACAAAAATCACTTTTAAGTGGATAGTAGAACCATAGAATCATTAAGATTGGAAAAGACTTTTAAGATCATCAAGTCCAACCTACCCAACACCTCCATGGCCACTAAACCATGTCCTGAAGTGCCACATCTATTTGTTTTTTGAACCCCTCCAGGGACGGTGACTCCACCACTTCCCTGGGCAGCCTGTTCCAATGTTTAATTACTATTTCAGTAAATACATTTTTTATAATATCCTATCTGAACTTCCCTTGGCGCAACTTGTGGCCATTTCTTCTTGCCCTGAGAAGCAGCAGAAGACACGGAGCATCCCCGAGACCAGGAATTTCTGGTGTGTTTGTAGCTGTTATTTTAAAGTTCCTGAGCTCACCTTTAATTTTTGCTTTCCAAAGAAACACTCAACTTCCAATTTTGTCATTATTATCTTGACCATTTCTTGTTTTCCTTGTCATTGGGCACAGTCTGCCATTTAAAATGTACTGGGACGAAGAAGTCCATTTTGTTCATTTGTTCGTTTTGTGGAGATTCCTTTAGCTCAGGGATTTAAAATTTCACTTTCTTTTTAAACATCAAAGCTGGCATGAATTTGTTCTTAAATTTTGTGCTAAATAAGGGTGGTTTTACTTTTAAAAGAATAGCAGCTACAAACAAAGACTTAGTAACCAAGATCGTCGCTTTGAATATTTTCTAAGAGTGGAAAGACCAGAAATGCTCATCTTGAAGCAACAAAATATGACTTGGGAGAACGACATTAAAAAATGAATTCTTATGCAGACTTTCATCATGACACTGAGCAAGTTTATGTTTAATATCTTTTAAAACTTGTCCTAAAACTCTGGTGCTGAGTTTTGTGTGCTGGTCATTAAAGGGGTGAAGGCTGAATAATTAAAAAAAAACCCCAAGCCTTCTAATTGCTTACATATCTCTTGGAAAACAACAAAGGAAGGCATATGGCTTGCACAATTAACAGAGGGGTTTTTTGTGAGAAAGATTTTCTTCCAGAACATTGAAGCAGCAGCTGGGATAACAGCTTAGGACTAACCAACATGATTCATTCGGGACCTCAGAGCTATACATAGGAATAATTTTGTAAATGTGGAGGGCATTAAATTACATTAGTACAGAAAGGTAAGGGAGAATTAGTTTGATTATAATCAACTTGAAATAAAGGAGGTGTGGAATGAACAGTGTAACTGCGGGATATCCTATAAATGAGAGAAGTTTAAGAAAAAAAAATAATAGAAGGGAAATACTATTTTTATAATGGAGTCATAGAATGGTTTGGGTTGGAAAGGACCTCTAAAGGTCATCTTGTCCAGTCCCCTGTCCAGATATTACAGAAAACTATCTCAATGCTAAAAAGTGTTTTTAAAAAAGAAATTGACGTTAGGTTAAAGGACATGGATACTAAAAAAAAATAATACAGATGAGTCATATAAAAGGATAGTGCAAATTTGCAGGGTCAGAGTTAGAGAGATGAGGCCTCTAAATGCAATGCTGTTAGTAGAGTGAAAAGAAAAGGAGGAAGATTTTAAGTGTGTAAGTATTCTTTATAGTGAGGGTGCTGAGACACTGGAACAGGATGCCCAGGGAAGCTGTGGCTGCTCCATCCCTGGAAGTGTTCAAGGGCAGGTTGGACGGGGCCTGGAGCAACCTGGCCTGGTGGGAGGTGTCCCTGCCCATGGCAGGGGGTTTGGTGTATCAGCTATGCTCATCTTGGTGTCATCTCCAAACTTCTGTAGGTTGTACTCAATCAGCGTACTCAATCAGTCTTTGTCATTAAGATAGTGAACGGTACTCATTCCAAAACAGACCTCTGAGAGGCATCACTTTTGGCTGGTCTCCATTTGGACATTGAATCATTAGCTACAACTCTTTGGATGCAGCCATCTGGTCAATTTCTTAGCCATTAAATAGTCCATCCATCAAACACACACCTCTCTAATTACAGAGACGAGGACCCTGTGTGGGACCGAGTCAAACACCTTTTAGAAGTAAAGGTAGATGACATCACTTGCTCTTATCCACAAATGCGGTCATTCCATTGTAAAGAGCCATCAGATTAGTCATGCATTCATACCATCCAGCATAATTTAGGCATAAATATGTTCAAAGCTTAAGCCATAGCTTTAAATGCCTAAACTCCATTTAAAGTTAATCTCTACAGAAAATAGAATGGGGAATAACATTCTTGGAGATAGTTAGTTTTCTCTACCAAGAGATTTTCCAGTCACGTTCAGATCTAACTCATGCATCAAGACAAGGCCATTTTTTTTCAATAGTTTATCAGATTAGTTACTGATGTATTATTTTTTCTGAACCTTTCAGGATAAACTGAAGGCTTTAATCTTCTGAAAAATATGTCTCTAAAAATATTCTAGATCAAGGATTGAGGTGGATCACATCATGCAGATCATATCAACAACATATATGGACATGCAAAAGTTTGTTTGATTTTTTTCCTATTCAAAACCTAAAAAGAAAAAAAATAATTAACAACTGGTAGAATTAATAGAATTGATTCAAAGTCATTACTTAAATTCAATGGAGTTTGCTGAACAACCGCTCAGCAAAAAATTCACACCATTTTTCAATATTAGAGTTAATGGATTTCATTATCTGATGTACTCCGTGCCTGTGATTTGTGTTCTGCCTTGTTGACTGTGATCATGCTGCCAAAACAAGTTTTTATCTCCTTTCTCTTTGGAACAGAAAGTTTTTAAACATACCAATATATGATATTTTATCTATGTTTAATACACATATAGTTATACTTAGTTTCTGGTTTCTGTCGCCCTTTATCTGTAACGGCACATTAAAAGGTAACCAGCTGGGAAGGGATCAGTGGGGAGGAAATCGATGATTTGGTGCTCAGCAGTTCCCTACCAATTGCTGAACTATTGACTACCTACCAATCAATTGCTACACTGCTCCTACTGAGTCCTATAATGTAGATAAAGGACGTGGCACAGGGGAAGAGGCAGCAGGATTCATAAAAACGGAATGGAACCTCAAAGAACGTATGAAAAAGGGAGAGTAGATAGTATTGAAAAAACAGATCAAAGTGGGCAGAGTGAAAAACAAGACCAGAAAGGAGAGTGATTTTTCTTCACATTTGTAGGTGGGATTATGTGAAAGTCAAACCTGGTGCTTGAAGATGGGGACCTGGTAAAAGGTGGAAAGATGTTGAACTAATCTTGGGTACCAGATGTTGTGCCCTACCCTCTGCTCCTCCGTTAAATGCTAAAATTCTCAGGAAGTCTTATACGCTCTGATTCCTATGACACACAGCAATAATGGGACGAGAAAACACAGGAAAACCAAGGAAAAACCAAAAGCATGGTAAATGTGAAATGGATTTGAATTGGTTATGATGTTGTTCTACATCTGCTGTAATTGCTGTCAACAACAACAACAAAAGCACTGCAAGTGCAAAGAATTGCACTTCTGGAAGATTTTTGTTCTTTTTAGTTTAGCAAGACACTGTTAGTCTGCAATCCAGAACTGTGTCTTAGGTCTTACCTTGGCCTATCCTTGAAAAGGACAGAGAAATATCAGGAAGCACTAAGATTAAAACACATACAAGAGTCACATCAGCAGCATACGAGCACAGAATCACGGAATCACAGAATGTCAGGGGTTGGAAGGGATCTCAAAAGATCATCTAGTCCAACCACCCTGCCAGAGCAGGATCACCTAGATGCAGTCACACAGGAATGCATTCAGGTGGGTTGGAAATGTCTCCAAAGAAGGAGACTCCACAACCCCCCTGGGCAGCCTGGGCCAAGCTCTGGCACCCTCACTGTGAAAAAGTTTTTTCTTATATTTACCTGAAACCTCCTCCGCTCCAGCTTGCTCCCATTGCCCCTTGTCCTAACACTGGATGACACTGAGAAGAGACTGGCTCCATCCTCCTGACTCTCGTCCTTTACATATCTATAGACATTAATGAGGTCCCCCCTCAGTCTCCTCTTCTCCAAGCTAAAGAGCCCCAGCTCCCTCAGCCTATGATCATAGGGTAGATACTCTAATCCCTTCATCATCTTGGTGGTCCTGAGCTGGAATCTCTCCAGTAGTTCCCTGTCCTTCTTGAACTGGGGTGCCCAGAACTGGATAGAGTGAACCACCAATAAAAAAGTAAAATATCATACTAAAATTAAAATATATCAGCTAGCATAATGAATAAATTTATGAAGACATATAGCAAGCTTATTATAGCAGAATACAACTCGAGGCCCATGCTAGGAGATTATTTAATAAGTGTTGCAGTGATATGCTTCAACAAATAAATCTTCCATCTTAAAGCTGGAAGATGGTAGATTTAGACTGGATATTAGGAAGAAACTCCTTGCAGTGAGGGTGGTGAGAGCCTGGCCCAGGTTGCCCAGGGAAGCTGTGGATTCTCCATTCTTGGAAGTGTTCAAGGGCAGGTTGGACGGGGCCTTGAGCTACCTGCACTAGTGGGAGGTGTCCTTGCCCATGGCAGAGGGTTGGAACTGGATGATTTTGAAGGTCCCTTCCAACTCAAACCGTTCTATGATTCTGTGATTCTGTGATATTCTGATGTGTCTTCATTTATGAACACATCTGCAGTTTTAAACAACTGAAAGAATATGAAGGAAATAACTGATCACATGGGGAAGTAACACTAGAGAAGATGTTAGTCTTGAGTTTATACAGTTTACATTCCTTGCTTCACTCATGATTTTCACTCTAATGTCTATGTGCGCCTCCACTCACTATCTTTAAACCAAGGATAACAGAACTTCCATACTTCTCAGGAGTACTGTAGAGATTAATTATGGCAATTAACGGCTGTGAAGTCCTAAGACAATATGATATTATTATCTTGCTAATCCTTTATATAGATGCTAAGAAGTAGGTTAAGTCAAACTATTTAGAGGTTTTCCAGTCTGTTAAATACAGACTGTCTGATTCTGAAAGGTGGAAAGTGCAAGTAGTTCTTGTTGGCTTCACATGCAGTTGGTGAAGATCTGTGTCTCTGAAAATCGAACTGTTCCTGTTAACCACTGTCTGACTTCTGGTCAGATGTGGTTTGTAATACAAATCCCCGTCAAGCCCTCATTCACTTTTGACAAGTTTTCCCTTTAAAATGCAGTCTGTTGTATTCCCTTTCATTATTAAAAGACAGTAGTCTGTGATTAACAAAGGGCTCATAACCTCCCTGACAGCCATTTGTTGACAATGTGGGAAATGGGAACGAAATAGTCATACCCAACTTTCAGAATCAGTAAAACAGGCAGACAAGATGCATTATTAAAATAAGAAAGTGTTATATCTTAGTGCCTGCTTCAAAGGTAAACATTGTACTGTTGGTGCAATGTGTGCATGAGATAAGGCCCCTTGCCTTATTGCCATCTGCTGTCAGTAGTTTTCTACAGTCATCTCACGACTAAGCATAGCAGAGGTGACTTTTGTCTTTTTCATCTGCTTATCATTTCATTACCGCAACAGTTCATCACTCAACTTCCTTTCAGGGCTCCATCCACAGACCTGTATCTCCTCATCTATTTAGACACATATGAAGAGCAAACCAGTGACAAAGGATCACCGTGCTCTGAGTCAATGGAAGGAACTTCTGACTGATATTGAAAAGCTAACGAGGAACAAATAATCCACCCAGGAATTGAACCAAGTTTGACCCTGGGGTCAAAATTGATCTTTTCTTACAGACATTTAAAATGAGACACAGTCAGAGACTGTCCTATCTGTTCCTCACAGGCATGGGTATTGACTAGTGAAAGCAGTAACAGAGTTCAGTCTTCATTTATATCTACTTTTTTTTATGGTCCTTTTACATATTATTGAACAGTTTAGAGAGTTAATCGCCAAGGAGAGGTTATAAGAATTTTCTTCCGATAAAAGACAACCGTAAGGAATTTCTTCCTAATTTGACCTGCTGAAGAGCACACTCTGCTACGTAATTCAGTATAGATGTGCCTTATCTCAAAGCCAAAATAAGTAGCTTTTGGAAGTTTTTCTTAATCAATTCCACAGATAATCTTCAACAGGAATATGACGACGGATGTGGAAACTACAGGAGGGAGGACATGGAAAAGATCTCAAACAAGATTCAGGGAAACAATGCAAACACTTGTAAAATTTTTATAAACTAAATGGATTTCAAAAAACCAACTTGAATGAACAACCTCTAATTTTACAAATGTTTTAAACATTTAATATGTTTTTGTATCAAAGAAGCTTTTTTACTGGTTTAAATTAAATAAGGAAAAGTTCTTCTACGATAGAGCTATAGGATCACCTCTAAGAAATGTTTCATCTCTCTGTCACAACAATGAAACAAACACAGCATAATTATTATAGAGTCACCTCTAGCTGGATTTCTGTGATGAGTTACCATATGATTCATAGATTCATAGACTGGTTTGGGTTGGAAGGGACCTTCAAGATCATCTTGTTCAAACCCTCCCTGCCATAAGCACGGTCCAGATTGCTCAAGGCCCCGTCCAACCTGCCCTTCCAGGAATGGAGCATCCACAGCTTCCATGGGCAACCCGGGTCAGTGTTCCACCACCCTCATGGTAAAGAACTTCTTCCTGACATCCAATCTAACTCTCCCTTCTTCCAACTTAAAACCATTTCCCCTCATCCTGTCACTACAAGCCCTTGTAAAAAGCCCTTCCCCAGCTTTCTTGTAGGTCCCCTTCAGGTACTGGAAGGCTTCTATAAGGTCTCCTCAGAGCCTTCTCTTCTCCAGGTTGAACAGCCCCAACTTTTGCAGGCTATCCCCATAGGGGAGGTGCTCCAGCCCTCGGATCATCTTTGTGGCCTCCTCAATTCAAGAGAGACATGGATCGACTGGAGAGAGTCCAATGGAGGTTACAAAGATGATTAAGGGACTTGAACATCTCTTCTATGAAGAAAGGTTGAGAGCCGTGGGGCTATTAAATCTGGAGAATAGAAGACTAAGAAAGGATCTTATTAATGTGTACAAATATCTGAGGGTTGGGTGTGATGTGGAAGGGGCCAGGCACTTTTCTGTGGTGTCCTGTAACAGGACAAGGAATAATGGGTACAAGCTAGAACATGGGAAGTACCACCTCAACATGAGGACAAAGTTCTTTGCTGTGAGGGTGCCAGAGCCTGGCCCAGGCTGCCCAGAGAGGTTGTGGAGTCTCCTTCTCTGGAGACTTTCCAAACCCACCTGGATGCGTTTCTGTGTGGCCTGCCCTGAGTAATCCTGCTCTGGCAGGGGGGTTGGACTCTATGATCTTTTGAAGTCCCTTCCAACCCCTAACATTCTAACATTCTGTGATTCCATGATGATTCCATTCCACAGCATCAATAGACATTACTAACCTGAAACCTTTATCCAAATAAAGCACTGATGTAGACAGCCACTCTAAGATGAACATGGAAATTAACTATAAATTGAGTGACTATTACAAATGTTTCCTAATAAACAGCTTATTTTCCTATTTTCTCAATTAACAGAGAAGTCTGATAACGTTTCTTATCAAGCAAATTCAAATTAAATTACCTTTATTGATGTCAACTGAGTTATTCATGATATATCAGAAGAAATACTCAGTGAATAGATTACACTATTAGGAAAAATAGTGAAATGAGCTGTGTTTTCAGACTGAGTAATAGATATGAGCATCAGCTAACTATTTTGGAGAATTAACACTCATTTGACAGAAGAAAAACTATTGATTTAAGAATTGTGTTAACTCTTCATACATATTCCTACAATCTCCTAGTTTAGTTTTAAAAGCTTTTATTGTCCTCTCAAGTCTACTTGATTTATTAATAATAAATGATTTGATTATCAACAGGGATCCTTCTCATAATTTTTCTTACTGTGATGTTACCTATACTTTATTCGGTGCAGTTCAAATGTATTGGAGAAGCAGGAAAAGACTTACAGATTTAGTCTGGATTATCTTCACTTGATTAAAAACCTTGCCAGAATCTGGTTCAAAAATCTATAGTGTACATCTGCAGCGTATTAACTTTTGCTATGATACAGCGTATGATCTGCTATTCTTACTCTCCTTAGTTTCTAGGTCACAGGATAACATATGGTTCCTTACAGTCTTCGTAAGGTGAAATAGAATTTCCTTTTTTATTGTATTTTTGTCGTAATCATACACTTATTTGGTGGGAAGCAAAGAGCATACATAGTGTAAAAACATTGCTTCAGAATGTCTATGAGCCATGTCATTAGAGAGACATCTCACCACCGCTGAATGAAAACAGAAGAACCAAGCACAAGCTGAATTCAGAGCTCCTCTAAGGTAGGAGACAAATTCTATTTTTGAACTCAGGATTTATTCTCCTAAATTGAAACCGTATAAGCCTAGAATGCAGAGATGGATGAAAGATGATAGAAGTTCTCAGCTTTTGGATTCCCCTGCACGTAGAACAGAGAATACAGAGCAATGAAAGGCTATCTGCTGGAAGCAAACATTCAATTTTCACTAGTTTGTGAGTCCATTTCAGCTGAAAAGAACTGTCATTTAGTTAGCTCTCCTGCTGAATGCTCAAACAGAGAGAGCCAGAATCGAGCAAACAGAATTTTCTCCAATGCAGAAGCGGTGCAGTCTTATAGCTTTCAACAGAAGAAAAGGCATTCGATCAATTCGGTACCAAACACCACTATAAGTAGTGTAAAACAAGACTGATACGTTATGAAAAGAGCCACTCACTGGTAAAAGCATAAGAGAATATTTGTCAGAGCTGTGCTACACTCTTACATCAGGTCTGAACTTGACTCAAAAACACGGATGGAAATAAGAACTCTCTTGTGCTTACCGTTTATGCAATAAAAATACATGTTATTTATGGAATATAATCATAAAAATCACTCTAAATTTAAAAAATAACCTCCATTAAGTCCATCCTGAAAAAAAGGAAAGCATTTTGTACCACTGCTAGGTCACAGGTTCTAATATTGGAAAGAAGCAAATATGTGGTTGTATAAAGTCTTCAGCTGCTGATATCATCAGTGATGCTTTCATAGTGTGAATTTATTCAGTCAATTAAAGCTGGAAAGAGCCAGGATACACTGAAACCCATCGGCTCTTTGGCTGGAAACAGAGCACAGCTGTTTTGATCACAGAGGATGGTGCCATGACTCTACTTGGCAGAGATTCTTCTTTTGTCCCAGCCAAAGCAGATGAAAGCAAAACTCCCAAGGAGAGTCAGATGCACACGTGAGTTTCACATTTCAAANGCTGCCAACCAGCACTGCCAGGTCCCTCTCTGCCGGGCCGCTCTCCAGCCACTCATCCCCCAGGCTGGAGCGATACACGGGGTTGTTGTGGCCAAAGTGCAGGACCCTGCCCTTGACCTTGTTGAATATTCCCCATTGGAATAGGCTACCCAGGGAGGTGGTGGAGTTACCATCATTAGAGGTGTTCAAGAAGAGGTTGGATGATGTACTCAGGGACTAGATTTAGATTATGAGATAATACTGGGTAATAGGTTGGTGATAGTCTAGGTAGTAGGTTACAGGTTGGACTTGATGATCTCTATGGTCTTTTCCAACCTTGTTAATTCTGTGATTCTGTGAATCTCATACCATTTGTCTCAGCCCATTGACCCAGCCTGTCCAGGTCCCTCTGCAGCCTCATCTTATCCTCCAGGATATTGACACTGTTCCCCAACTTGGTGTCATCTGCAGATTTACTATAGGTAAACTCAATTATCACTAGGTCATCAATAAGGATGTTGAATAGAGCTGAGTCCAGTACTGATCCCTGGGTGACACAGGTGTTTTATCAAAGGCTAAATGACAAGACAATATTTACACCTCTGTCTGCATCTCCAAAACCAGCCAACCAATCCTTAGCAAGCTCCTATTCTTACATGAATGAAAGACTTCAGTACTTTGCCAACATATTGATAAGATACTACCAGTAAGAGTTTACAAGAGCAATAAATTATTAGTATTATAAGCAATAATGACTATCAATATTCATTCAGCAAGTAGAATTCAATGAAAACTTCTGTTAGACAGGAAAAGAATAAGAAAGTTTATTCAGAACATAGTGGTACAAAAATCTTTCTCTAAAGAGATTCCAGATTAAGGTGCCTATTTTCCTCTGAGCAATTTAAGGAAAATTCATCGCAACAAATTTCTGTGGAATTTGAGAAGGAAGATGAAGGTAATAATGATTGAAATCTTTAACTGAATTAACTACAAAAAGCTTAAGTCAATCTTCATACAGAATCATAGAATCATTAAGGTTGGAAATGATCTTCAAGATCACTAAGTTCAACCATCTACTAAACATTACCATAACCACTAAACCATGTCCTGTTACGCCACATCTACATGTTTTTAGAATCTCTCCAGGGATGGTGAATCCATCCCCTCCCTGGGCAGCCTGTTCCAAGGCCTCACCACTTTTTCAATAAAGTAAATTTTCCTAATGTCCAACCTAAACCTCCCCTGGTGCAACTTTAGCCCATTCCCTCTCTTTCTACATATATATAATATTTAATAGATGTAATACATATACATTAAAAAATAACTAAACAAACATATGTTTTTGCACATGATATAGAAACTTGAGGCAGCAATTCTTTTATTTGAATTTGTCCTCCAAAGTTGGTCACCTGCACTGCTTTGGGCAAGGCACTTTATTTTTCTGCAGGAGAGAGATAACAGCACTATGCTTAATTCTTGTTTACCTTATAGGGCTATTTTGGAATCAAATGTCTAACATAGACACTTCTGCTCAGCCTTATAATTAAAATATCTTCTTTAAAAAACCCTCTTTAGTGTATTGTAGCAAAAGTTGAAAGGCTCAGTCTTGCAGGCCTTACTGAATAATGCATGGGCTTCTGTAGACCTTTGAAGTCAGCATGACCACCTGAATGAGTAATAGCAGTGGAGCAACTCCTAAAGGCTAATTTTATTGGCTATTCTTAGTTACACGAATCAAATAACAGTTTTACCTATAAGGTACTAAGAGTGACTCAGTCGTTAGCAACAAGAATTTCGACCATTTTGCTCAAAGGACTGGACAGTCACCCTGCAGAGTTGCAATCCATTATTGGCGATTATTGTTCTCTCAGAAACTACTCCTATCCTACTGCTGAAAAGAAAAATGAGGCTAACAGAAAAGCTAGCAGATATGTGATAATATCTCTGATATCTTTTTTGGCTTCAAGGAAAGTCATTTCATCTTCTTTGCTAGAGAACCGCAGAGCATCTCTTTTCAGTACAAAGACATAAACTGTGAAGAAAGGGCAACTAATGACTCCTGTTGAACCACTAAGGTTAAATTCTTTCAGCCTTGTTGGGTAGTAGTGACTTTGTCTTTCAGTAACATCAGTGAATCAATTCATTCTAAAAAAACTAAGCCTGCTTAACCAACACGTCACTAACCTCCTCAGATCCTGGAAATACCTAGAGTCAAAAGCAGGTTATTTATAAAAACATACGGGCACTTCTGATAGGGAAAAACCCCTCATATATCACGTGAACTACCCAAAGCAAAGATATAAACGCAACTAAATGTTTGGGTTCAGTGGGAAAAACTTTAGGAAGAACTTGAGAAATCTCAAAAATATGTAACAGAAGACAGATTTCCTCCCTCAGATAGAGAAGCCAACAAGATTTCGCAAATCCATTTGCAAGGGTAAGCATGGGGAGGTGCAAAGAGATCTAATATTGTGTCAATCTATTAATATTTTTCAAGAGGAATTAATTCAATATCTATTCTCTTTTCCACAGAACAATTTTCTATTTCCTATGAGGAAGAGCAGAATTGTAAGTGTGAAGGCGTAGGAGACAGCACAGGTTTTTTGGGATCACTGCATAGTTGTGTCTGCTACCTGAGGGTATTTCAGAGTCAAAAGTTAGTCATCCAAATTCAATCAGTGACGCAAACTCAATTTTGAAGCAAGTGAAAGAGAATTCTCTGGGCAACATCTAGTGGAGTTTTGTTACTTGCACGAATTTTTCAGCTGCTGGGCATTTAAGTCTGCAACTGAGATCTAAGTTTGCACTCCCAGAGAAAAAGCAACTCCATCCAGTCTGATAAAGTGATCATGACAGTGTTAAGTAATTGTTAAAATCAAAGTTGTGAATAGAAGTGGAGCGCGAAAGGATGTAACTGAAATATAATGCGGAAATGAAAATCAATACAGACACATGTTGAAGGATTTATCATCCTATAGAAAGGGTTGCTTAGGAGAAAAAGGAATGAGTTAATAGTTTTATAGTTCAAAGAAGGTACATCAGTAAGACAAGAATCCCTAGAGAAACCTCAAGGGAGAGCTCCCTGATGGTTATCCATAAGTTAAGGCATGTGTATCTAAGTTGTGGAATCTGTCGTGCTAGGCTTTAGCTGTAGGAAAACCCAGAGGAGTTACACGTTGTCTAATAAAATATATACTACAGAAGAAAAGTGGAAATAAAAAATGATTTAATCAACTAATCATCATTCAATATGCAGTGGAATACACAAGATGATTGCTATTTGTAGTCCTAGTAACAAAATGAGTTACAATTTCTTCTACACAGAGAAGAAAAAAAGCGAACAAAGATTACTCCGAATTTGAGAGTATAGATGTAGAAGCAAAGACTGACTAAAAGAACCTGGATGTGCTTAAAACACAGATGAGAAATATACTCTGGGTGATTAAGAAAATTGTCTGCAGAGAATATAACAATAGACTTAGGAGGTATCATGTGACGTGCAGTACACATTTAACTCGTAAAATAAAGGAAATCAAATTTGAAATAAATGATAGTATTCTAATAAATATGCCATGATAGATAAGATCACATTGTAAAAATCTACTTGAAACAAAAAGAGAAGGAAAGGTAAGTGTGGGAGAAAGTCTAAGACACGAGCATAATTTTACTATCAGACTAACAAAAAAATTCAATCCTCAAATTCTCTTTTTTCAACCTATTTATTTAGGAAAAGGGGATGAGACACAGCCCAGAAAGACTTCTGCATTGTATTCTTTGTCATGGTAGAAATTTGAACTGCAAGAAGAACAGAATTACAGAAAATCTTTGGTTGGAAGAAACTTTCGAGGTCATCTAACTGGCAGTGTCTGAGGATTATCCAGCCTACTTCAGCAGAAGCATTGGAAGTCGAAGGGTGTCAGTAAAGACCCACCACCAGGATGCCAAATAAGTGTAGTAAACATTACCAAAAATCACTGTAAATAACAACCTTGAACAAGATGTTCAGAGCCAGAGAGTTTAAAAGCGAGGGCAAATACACGCTTCAGCAAAACGAACGCACTATGAACCCAACTCTGTTTCCCATGCTCTGTGCAAACACACAGCCCTAAAGCGCCATGTGTTATGGAACAGAATATACTCAGCTCTAGCCAGCAGAAACCATAAACCAGCTGGTTTAATCAGTTTCCCGGTGTCAGGAGGGACGCAACTGCACAGCTGTATAGTGCAATGAATGAGAAATGCCAGTTAGGAAGGAGCAAAATGATCCATCTCTGAGGTACTTGCCAATTTTACCCGCAGAATAAAATAATAAAAGAAATTCGCAGACGTCTGCACGCTACCTGGCATCTTTTGGCCTCTGTTTCCCGTGTCTCACATACTGCAGGCATTCAGTTTACTACAGATGGAATGTTTACTGAAAACCAAATACCCCTCAGCACTGTCGCAATCTATTTTTACTTTTAGTTCTTTGTTGTTGTTTTTTTTTT
>WEIS01067784.1:1736-15430 GCA_013389965.1 Todus mexicanus | reverse complement strand
TGTGGTTTTTTCACAGTGCCTGAGCTGCTCTTTTCTCTGGCCAATTTTCTCCATAGAGGTTTGGGAAGCAGAACTGGAATGCAATAAATACACTCGGTCTTCAGTTCATGTTTCCCTCATAAAGCTGCAGAGAAATTGAAATGTTAGGCACGCTGCTTAGAGTTTGTTGACACGTGTGTCATTGCCCTTAACACTCTGCATAGCATATGTATGCTGGTTCTTCTCCATGTAAAGATATGAGGAGGACCCACCTTGCCCATCGTAAGTATGGGCCTTCAGGGAAAAGACAAGAGCCGATGCAGAGGTGTGTGCTGAGTGGCATTAATAGGCAAAGAGTTCAAGCTCCCTGTCAAGCTGTTGTCAGGGAGCTGTGCAGCCTGGTCTACTTTGCGATAAGCGTCAATGTAGTGTTCTGTTTGCACTGATGTTGCTTCTTAGAAATGGCACTTCTTCATCTTGCTTCTGTTGTTAATACTTGGGGAATGTGCGTGCTGCAGTCTGTGTATCTGGAAGTCAGCATGCTGCTTGTGAAGACCAGCAGAGACCCCTCATTTTGATCGCTCCTTGCTGATCTCCCACGCACTGGTTCCATCTGTGGCTGGGAACTTGTTTGGCATGATGCTTGTTCTTACAGAAACTGTGCGTCCCTAAATAAAAACAAAAGCTTTGCCAAAATCTCCTGGTATTTCTGGTATGAAGCTTGAAAGTGAGTGATCTCAAAACCTCCCTGGATCTTTCAGTTCTGTCCTCCATTCATTCAACACATTCTTAATGATCTGCATTAGAATTACCACTCTGCAAAATGTTTTGTGTCATTTGAATCTATATAAGGATCTTGCTGTCTAGAGTGCAGCGATCATCAAAGGCCTTTTTCTGAAGGAGAGCTACCATAAGAATGCTCTTGAGATTATGCAAGTTGGTTATTTTCGAAATATTGGCACCAGAACTACTTGCTCTGAATTCTTTTTTCCCCTTTATAGCGAGAGTGCAACTGGTTCTGGTTCTAAAAACAAAACGAAACCAACCTCTGCCTTGAATTACTCATTAGAGACAGTTTGGAAAAAAATAATGACATCTCTAAGTATATTGTACAGGAAACCTTATTTAAGCTCCCATCTTGAAAAGCGGTTAGTGTCAGAATTTTCCTTGAAATTTGGCCCAGAAACAACATCAGCATGTGAACTAAAGAGAATCGCTGTCATTGGGGCCATGTCAGGTCACACAGTTGAGTCAACTGTAGTAGTTTGAATAGTCCTTGTTAAGAAATCTCTTCTAAACACCTTGATGCATGTATTAAAAACTGTGGAAGTCCTTCCTACTACAGCGTGACAATATTTTTATAAAACCAGTTAAGTGTGGATTCAGTTGAGCTTCACTGTACAGTTAATAACAGTGTTTTTTGGATTTTTAACTTGGTCGTACTGCTTTCAGGAGATAAAAGCTATGGTCACCATCCGCTTTTCATATCCTCAGATAAAGACAAATATTCTTCCTTTGAGAGTCTGCTGGATGTATTTTGAGCTGTTATGCTCAGTGCTAATGCTACAGTAAAACAGGAAAATAGCTTTAGAGGTCTCTGAGTTTCCTTCCAGCCTGGACTGTGCTGTGGTTCTTGCCCTACTGAGTCCTCGGTGGTTTTTCTGGCCCAATTGTACTTGGTGCATTGCAAAATTGCTTATACAGAAGTGAACGTTGCGTTGGTCACTATGACTCCTAATCCTCTCTGCAGCTTGAATTTTTCCAGGCAGTTGCTAGGATTGAAAAACCAACAGAGTTGAGACAAAGGAAAAATAAACTTACCCTACTAATAGGGACTGTTCAGCTGCTGTTGTGGGTTCTGAGATGTAGCCAGTCAGTGCCAAATAGTTTTATGCTCTCAGCTGGAAAGATGCTGCTTCATTCCCTCTAGCAGAATATAAAATTAATTGCCTGTGATTGTCTCCTCTCAGCCCTACTTGAATATCCTGTTTGGGAGTTTTTTGAATTGTCTGAAGGTTGAAGTCAAGGCCAATGATGAGCCCTTTTGTTTTGTAAACAAGTTGAGAATTTTCTGGCTGTGTTTTGGTGGCACTCTACAGTCTTGGAGCTTACCAGGCCACATTTGGCAAAAAGGGGCTTGTGTGGCCCTCTTGTGCCATGGATTTCTGCCCAAGCATTTCCTAAGCTCTTAGCCCCATCATTTGGTGTGAGACCAGCAGCCCCTCTCCATGGACATGGCAAACTCCAAGACATAATGGTGTCCTACATGCAAGGAAATTAAGTTTAAAAGTAACAATTATATCATAAAATCATGGAATGGCTTGGGCTGAAAGGGATCTTGAAAGATCATCTAGTTCCAATCCCCCTGCCATGGGCAGGGACACCTTCCACTAGACCAGATTGCTCAAAGCCTCATCCAACCTGGCCATCAACACTTATAGGAAAGGGACATCCAGAACTTAGCCTTATACACTTCCCCGCCCCTTCCAGTGGCTGGCAGTTGTTTTCCCAAGTTCAAACTTGCAGAAAGCATCAGCTTGGTCTGTAGGATTGAAACGTTGCTCACTGGAGTTGTTGCTAGTGGTACCTCCACTTTAATGTGCGTGTGGCAGCCGTATCTGAAATGGGGATCAAACTGTTTGTTTAAAGTCTAAATTTGTATTTCTGGCAAAGGCAGCCCTTATTGAAGGGACTCTGGTGTTGCAGGCAGTCCACTGGTTTTAAACCAACATAAGCTCTGCTTCCTGTATCCAAAGATCTTCACAACATTGCCAGCCATGAGCCCTAATTCCACTCCAACAGAACTGGCCTTAAAGTGGGAATGTGAGGGCTTTGATAAGTCTCTTGTAATCCCACTCACTTGGACAAATGCAGCGCACATCCCAGGGTGGTAAATACAAGACCACTGGTGTAAAAGGAAAGAACTGCCAAAATAAATGCACTGCAGGAGGGCTCTAGAGAGATGGTAAGTGTTAGTGCTTTGGGCGCCTTTATGCATTAGGTAATTGGGAAGTGAACTAAACGTACCCGAAGAAGATAAAAAGTACCTTCATCTAATCTTAATTGTATATGTTACTTTTTTTCCCACCCTTTTCTTGATTGTGAGGTGACTTGTCTGTGAGGATGTTAGTGTGAAAAGTATCTGAGTGTCATCGTGAGCTCTGACATATCCAGTCTTCCTTACTTTGGAGTAATTAATTTCCATTTCCTTTGAGGTAACAGGATGAAGCAGAAGAGAAGACAGGCAGTGGGATACCTGGGGCCTATTGAAACAGCAGTGTAGGTGTGTTCAGGCTTGCCTTCAGGCATTTAAGCTTGAAGCCTTTTTCGCACTCTTGCGTACTCTTTCTTCCCATTGTAGCCAGAGGGCTGCAACAGTTGGAAATGAACACGGTGTGTCCTCTGTAAAGCCTCAGAAACAGTTGAGTGATTAAGAAAACAAATGTTAGAAGACCTACCAAAACCTACCCTTGCTTTGCCTTGGGACAGATTAACTTGAATGTAAACTCCAGGTAAAGGGACTTCTTTTTTTCTGAGCCAGTAAGCATAGTGACAAAGGTGCTTGCAAGTTCATAACCTTCATTTCAAAATAGCAAGATATTCTATATGAATATGTATACACCCCCGCACCCTCACACAGAGGGTATTCTGAGTGGTAATATGCGTGAGATTTGGGGTTCTTCTTGAAAAACATGAACGTCTAGCAAAACAAACAAACAACAAAAGAGGAGGCAAGAAAAAAACCACCCTGTTGATTAAATGGTATCCAACAGGGGAAATAACGTTATTAATGGTTCCAACATATCCAGAGGGTTTTAAAAATCCTATTTTCTCCTGCTGAGCAGATGGCTTTTTCCTCTCTAGGAGAGCCTAGAGCTATGTTCCTGTAGCTTGGGCTTTTGCCTTCAGAGTGTATGTAACTGTGTGAGAAATGAACCCCAATAATAATTTTAGAATTAAGGGCAAAGTCTGCAAAGCAAAGCTAAAAAAATTTATTTATAGCACTGGGTGCATAGTGGGAGTTTTTTTCCACAGCATATGCACACCACATAGGGTCTTTTCTACGCTTTTATATGTTATAATCATACATACGCATAACTCTTCATTTGCATTGTATTACCACCCCCTCGCACTTGCGCCCCATCACCGCGAGGGTCTTCATGGGAGTTGAAGTTTCACCCCTCTTCCCTCCGCACATGCGACTCCTCAGGCAGGCGGGCAGCCAACTATGCATATAAGGCTATCTATAGCACTAAACTACGTAAATTGTTTATATAGGCTTTAGACAAATTTAAGACTCATCAAGACACAACTAAGATAATATATCTAAACCAGGCATCTAAATAACACCCCCTAACCTGACCGTTTGTCTTCCCTGCCTTGTTCCCCGATATTGGGTACTAAAGGCTTACATTCTTCCCATTCGCCTACAAGTTTTCAGCCTTGGCTGAAGCAAAACTGTTCTTGTTTATCACAACTGTCCCTGTACTTTTTGTAGGCATGACTAATCTTACAACCTGAGTTTCTATTTCCTGGAAGAAAAAACTCTTGAAGATGAGATTCAGTTCAGTTCTGCAGTGTCCAGTATAGCATATGTCTCATGGTGGCTGGTCAACTAAGTACTTGCCTGTAATGAGGTACTTGGTGAAGGGTAACTTCGAAATCATTTTGAGTGAAGATTAGAGTGTAGTGTCAGTATATGAATTTAAGCCTCTGGAACTTCGTGATGTTAAGCCTGATGCAATTCTTCAATTAAGGTGCTTCAAAGCAAAATGACCCTAATTTGGTTTAGCTTTCTTGCTTCTGTCCCTATGTGAAAAACCCTTGGTTAATTTTTTTTTTTCCCCACTTGTCCTAATCTGACTCTGTGTTTTTTATCAGGTGGAACATACTTTCATAGAATCATAGAATCTTTGGGGTTGGAAAAGACCCTTGGGATCATTGAGTCCAACCGTCAACCCTACTCTGCAAAGTTCACCCCTAAACTATATCCAAACCCACCATGTCTAAACGCCCTTTAAACACGTTCAGTGATGGTGATTCAACCACCTCCCTGGGCCGCCTATTCCAGTAGCTGATTATTCCTGCTGTAATTTTTTTTTCCCTAATATCCAGTCTAAGCCTCCCCTGCTGTAGCTTGGAACCATTCCCTCTGGTTCTATCGCTAGTCACCCGTGAGAAGAGACCAGCACCAACCTCTCTACAATGTCCCTTCAGGTAGTTGTAGAGAGCGATGAGGTCTCCCCTCAGCCTCTTCCTCAAACTAAACAGTCCCAGCTCCCTCAGTCCTTCCTCATAAGATTTCCATGGGGTTGTGGAGTTAAATGCCGATTCACTCTGCAATCTTGGGTACTGAGGTTCTTCTAGAGACACTGCATCATCTATTAGAAGCTTAGGTAATGGCTGAGCTTTGAATCAGAAAGGCATTTCCATATAATTTCTTTCTTTCTGTGAGGAGGCTCTTGCCAGGTATTCTGAAAAGCCTGAAATGACGTATATGTTTTACGTAGTACTCCAGAATGTCTACAAATTGACAGGCCACACCTTGGTAAGGCACTCGCCTCTGGCTCTTACGCAAGTTCTATCCTCATGCCTTTGAGCCCTTTACCCCTTTGCCTGTAAGCACGAGAGGGAGGGATGTGGGGAGCTAATGAGGCTTTATACTCCAGGAAGTTGAATGTCTAGTCTCTTATAAGTTTCAGCGTTACATATCTCCTAATAGACTATATTGGGGGAAAAAGTCCAACTTGATCCTGTTGTTTCTGTTATTGCTTAGGCTCTTAATGACGAGCCTGTCCCACTTTCTTTCTTTTTGGTTCTCGCTTTCTGTATTTCTTGGGCTAAAGATACATTAATAACTACTTCTACTTCATTTCTTTATAAGCAGATTCTCATGGGCTGGTGTTTAAGTCCTTCAAAATGGTTTATTTTAGGTAAACTGTTATAGAAGTTAGTGATATGTGCATGTGCTCAGGTAGGAGGATAAGAACCAAAGTTGGTTTCAACTCGTAGTAATAATTATTTGGAAAATCCTGTAGTGTTACTTACCCGGGAATACCTTTGCAAGTGGAGAACACTTCCATTAGTATCTACACACAGCAAAATGTGCAGGTCAGTATCTTTGATATGTACATTTCAATAACTCTCAAACCTTTTTGATCTATTTACTTCACCATAAGAGCAGGAACAGAAACCTCCTTGGTCGTTTGAGC
This sequence comes from Todus mexicanus, assembly GCA_013389965.1. NCBI lineage: Eukaryota > Metazoa > Chordata > Aves > Coraciiformes > Todidae > Todus > Todus mexicanus. The sequence continues at coordinate 9,239 of WEIS01067784.1, read as the reverse complement.
TGTATTAGCACACCTTAGTTTTAATAGCAATCTTTATTGTCTCTCTACAGCTATGCCAAATAACTTCTGCATTGAAGTGAACCTTGGTCTCTTCAGTCCCTGTACTGCAACAAGAGTTGTCTTTGCTGTATTAAAAATGGGGATTAGTTCCCTTTAGGGATTGAGACTGGTTTGTTTAGCTTTTCTCTGGTCTCTTCATAAGCAAAAATTTGCCAAGGAATGTTTTTTGCAGCAGGTGAATAATTAGGATGGAGTTAAGAAACCTGCTAGCCAGATGCTATTATGAGTTCTTCTGAGGACCCGTCGATCCCTTAAGTGTTGGATTTCTTGGGAATGGTTGCAGTTTTGGGGAGAGGCTTCTGTGGATGGTGTGGTCTTCTCCCAGCCCCAATCATTGATGTCCCTCAGTGATGATTGTCCCACTCGTTTTCCCTTACCCGTGTTCCTATGGCATTTGTGTTGGGTATGATAACAGTGATGCCTTTCTCCCTCTGTCCTTTCAGATCATCACTACTTCTTTGATATGATGCCTCCTAGTTTCTGTTGACACTGTAACCTAGTCTAATCTTACTGAAAAGTCTTAACGTTGCTGTGCTTCCACCTTTCTAAAGAGGGTGGAAATGTCTGTACAGCCTGATGACTGCCAGGTCATTTGATAGTGTGCTGTTAGGTAGTAAGTCCTTGTGCACGGCATGCTTTTTGAGACAGACAGAGGTCCTGTCAACACTGAAGAGTGGAAAAGTTTCAAGTTTCATGCCAGTTCTGAATTTTAATAAATGGCTCTTCTGAGGAAAGGTTTTAAGGAGAGAAACAAAGTTAGTATTTCCAGCAGAACTCTATAAGAGTTGTGATGAATTTTGGCATCTTAAAAGTTGGAGTCAATCATGCAGCACTAATCTAATTTGAAGTGATGAAGGATCCTTGAGTATTGTCTGAGATGAGAACTGGCACCTTAATAATCCTCTGGTATCAACAGCAAATATCCTTGATCTTTAAAGGAGAACTTATGTACTTAGACTTTTAAGTCCCCTAGATCTGCATCTTCTGCTGGCTGCCTTGAAAGCCTCACTGTGATATGCCAGGTCAGGATATTTCCTGGAATGCGTAGAAATAACTATCTGATTACATCTCCTTGGCAGATTTGAACCTTGAGAGTCACGTTAAGGCACGTCTGGTCAGAGGCATGTTGACAGTGGCAGACAGCCTTGCATGGGTTTGTGCCCAGGATATTTGCAGGGTAGCCTTTGGCATGGGTACAAGTTTGGCACAGCAGTGTTGGAAGAAATCTGCGTGAGCTGGTAGTAGCCCGAACCCCCTACCCTTTTCCCCTAATGTAACACTACAGCCTCTTAAGATTTTTATTTATGTTGCTGTTTGGCAAGTGCCTTAACGGGCAGGGATTTAGCCTTTGGATGTTTACCTACTGTGCTGGAGTAAGTTAGTTCTTGTTCAGATTGCAACCACTGTTTCCCTCCTTCTGTCTCCCCATATGATTACTCTCTAGATTAGTGAGCATGGGCATGTTGCTTTTTTAGAGAAACCGTTTATCTTTGTAAGAGATAATGCTTCTATTTCCTTCCTCCCTATGTAAGTGTTGGCATGTCTTGTGAGAGGTGGCAGCTTATCCAAGCGCTGTTCTCTGTTGCTCTTGTTGTTTATTTATTCCTCCCCCCGTGTAGTAGTATTCCCCCATTCAGACTTAAGTAATTTCAGAGTTTGGAACATTGAGGTAACTGATGATTTCCCCAAAAGCAGGGAACATTCTTTTTCCTGTTCTGTGAGCAGAGATGAGTAACTTTATTCTCTTATGAAGAATTTTGTTCAGCTCATAACATTTTGTGTTTTTTTTTTAATTAATGGTATATAATGCATACTTGGAGAAACATCTTTATTTTTAAGTTTTGTAATATAACAGGATTCTGGAGTCATTTTGGCATGGATTAAAAGGATGGGAAAGGCTTTTTGCATTCCTTGAGCTTCATCTACTCCTGCTGCTGTGAAGTTTTTTTTGCTCACATGATTTATGATGAGCCATACTTCAGAGGTGATCACTGATTCTTTAGTCTGTAGACTTTGCTTCTTGCTGACACAGGAGATCTGCTATCTTTTGGAAGCTTCTTCCTGCAGGAAAGGGTGGGGATGAGAAGCAATATTGCCAAGGTTGTCTTTATTACTGGTTTATCAGTGGTTTATCAGCCAGAGGTTCTGCAGAGGAATTGAATCAGTAAGCCTCTATGTGTTTTGAAAGTGAGTATTTGGAACTTGCTAGAATAGTACCAGGGAATTGTTTCTTCACCTGTGCATCCTTTGGTACACAACTACAGAACATTTTCATCTTTAAAACTGCTTTCTTGATGCTCTACTGATTTTATGAATACTGCACTTACTTTGTGATGCACTTTTTAAGTTCTTATACAATACTGCACATAATAAGTATTTTTAGTCAAACTTCACAATTTTGTAAATTTTGGCTTAAAATCATGTAGCAAAAGATCCAGGGGAAGAGTTGAGTGCAAGGAATTTTGATTTTTCAGGTAATGTATCTATAAAAAGATCTGTCCTCTGATGAACCTGGCGCACTGTGTTGGCAGGAGTGTTAGAGACCTTATCGGGGTTCTGGGAGTGACATGTATTATGCAAGTAGTAGTAGATAGTATTGTCTGGGCACTGCCTCACACCTCTTGCTGCATCAGCAGACATGAGCAAAAATTAAGATATTTTTAAGATATTCAGCCTTGCTGAATGTGCAGTGGCCAATGTAGTGTAACGCTTTCTGAAATAAAGCATGTAACATTCAAATCCTGTGGCAGAAGTCTTGTAGCTGTTGAAAACAAAAATTTCTATTAAAAATTAGGATAAATACTGTAGGGATCAAAATGTTTCACTTGTGTCAACAAATGTCTACAAACTTACTCCCTATTTATGTATTTTTTAAAAATGATGGTACAGGTTTGCAAAATACCATGAGGCTTTCATTACACTGAATAACTGTAATAATAAATTGTACCCTGAAAGCCATGAGTTGTGATGTGGAATGCTGAGGAACAAATAATAGTGTACTGTGAATTAATCTTCTATTAAAGGTTGGTTATGACATTTAACTGTGTAGCAATTTGAGACCTTAATGTATTTATTTCCTTTGCAGGGCTCTGCACACTATGAGAAAATGGACAGACTGTAGAAATGCCTTCACCATATCAGTTATTTTCTCTCAGAGAATCACAGCATGGCAGAGGTTGGAAGGGACCTTTGGAGATCATCTCATCCAATCTCCCCTGCTAAAGCAGGGTCGCTCCAAGCAGATTGCCCAGTATCACATTGTCCAGGCCATAACCTTCTTGTGGTGTCAGTAACTTGACAAAAATCCTGTAATCTTGTTTTCCTCTCCTAAAACTATTGCATGCAGCATCATGGGAAGAGTGTTTGAGCTGCGTGCCATAAATGCATCTAAGATAGGCTTTGTGCGCTATATTCTTGTCTTGGGGTGGCGTGAGAATATCTACCCAGCAGTATTTGGTCACTGTAATGGTGCTGCTGGAACTCTGCCTACTCTATTTTGGCTGTTTCTCCTAGTAGGAAGATGCTCAGAGTTTAAGGTGTAGTTAATAAAGGAGAGGTTGTCAGTGAAAAGAAATGTCTAGCTGTGCTGGTCTAGCAGTTTGCTCGTCTCACTCATCAGACCAATGGCAAGATGCCTTTGCAGGCATTTCAGCAGAGAAGAGGGGTGTGCATGCCTACCCTTTAGTGCTTGCTGTGAAGAGGGAAGCTTTGGGCACACAGTGGAGTTGGTGTCAGGGGCTCTGTGGCGGGTTTCAGCTTCTGCACCTGACAGTGTGCGAGCCATGGTGTGGCTTAGAACAGATGTCAGGCCACTGATTTCATATGATAGATCTGTCAAATGCTTATGCTGAGTAATGTTTGGCTCGTGAAAACATCCTGCAGTAATACTCTGTCTCCCTTGAGGATGTGGAGCAGCAGGGATAGAAGAGCAGCAGCTCTAACTTCGTATGTAACTGGCTCGTGAACTCTGCAGAGGTGTATCATCCCCCTTCTCCTGAAAAAATCTTTAGCTTTCTCTTCCTACAGCCAAAATTTATTGTGCTCTGCAGCTTTATTAGCAGGCAAAGATTTCTCTTGGGCATAGGTACATTAAAAATGGACATAGTAAAAAGCAAGATGCAGTTAGTTCTGTGAAGAATGGGATTGATATACTCTGCTTTCTGAAATGTACACTATCTTTTTTTACATAATGACTTGCATAGTAATTTATTTTTGCATGTCATTAATTATAAATGCTGACAGTAGTGATGGTAAGGTAAAGTTAAGATTTAACGGGACTTGGTTCTGCAAAGCAAATGTGGCTGTTTCTTGGAGGAGATGTTTTTGTATTGGATCTGTAACAGGTGAGATCCTCAACTAAGTTACCTGAGTTTGAATCTCCGTTCACAGAACGGTGGAGGCATTTTGCATTATTTATTGATGAAAATGCGTAATCAGGCCTGTTTTTCTATTTATGTCTCAAAGCAGCACTGCCACATTAAGGGTAACCTTTCAGAGCTCCAAATGCAAAATGAAACTCTGGTACTGTTTCCAAATCTACTTATTCTGAGTTTATTACACACGTTTATTTGTCTAAACACCAGGGTTCGCAAATCACATATGGAAATATTTCTGTCTTAAAACATTTGCTTCCTGCTTCAGCGACTGCAGTGAACATGATCAAAGCATGACACAACTCCCTTCCTTAAAGACGTACCAAGTGAGGATGGCACTAATTCTGCTTGTCATCCGATTTGTAGGTTTCTTAATTTACGGAGTTGACAGGAGCAGCTTACCTGAGGTGAGCTCCATCAAGTGGATTTAGAATAAATAACTGTGGTACATATTTTGAAAGCTGTATTAGAATTGACCATAGCTTTAATCCTGTACAGCCCAGAATACAATGGATCTGATAAGCTGTCCTGGTTGCTGTGAGAGGAGATGTAAAGATTTGCTTCATTTTAAGTGGCTTAGATAAAAAACAAAGCTGATGGCGTAATTTCCACCTTTAGTTTTGCCACATGCTGCTACTCTGGAGTGTTATTGGCTATTGACACTTATATAGAATTTTTTTAAAAAAACCTCTTTAAAAGGTTGTGTCTGGAGAGCTACCTTCATATTCAGGAGGTGGCTAAGACAACCTTCTTAGGAACTCGTGCAGAGGGAGAAGGTGACTAATGGGAGATAGAATAAATCCTGTGAAAATAAAAGCCGTTATTTGACTGGGCAGGCAGCTGCCCAGCAGGGAAATTTGGCTCCTAATATCTTTGACCCTATAGAAATTTGTCTTAGACCATGGATGCCTTTTCCAGTCTAGCAGTGTGCTTGAAGAGTGAGTCATTCTGGAAGTTGGGAATGCCTTCTGATGGTGGAAACTTTTTTTAATCATGCTAGATAGTTTTCAGCTTGTCTTTCACCATTTGTTTGAGCTGCTGGGGGGCTGAAGAGTGAGTGTCATGTGGAGAGGACTTGGATGGCTTTCTAAGCTTTAATGAAAAGAAAATGAAAATTGCAATTTTGCTGACACTGCCCCATAATACGCGACCATTAGAATGATCAGATGGTCTAAGAAATCAAGCTAGAGGAACGGCTTTTGCTCACGTAGTGACAGATCTTGCCTAGAAGCAAACTGCAGTGTATAATGTGTTCTGCAGTTTGCTCTCTGTAATATATACACACATTGTGATATATGTAAAAGTATAGATCCTGATGGGAGGAAGGGGAGGGTACAGCAGAAGGGAGTAACCTTCACTTCACCCAGTGCTGTTTCTTGTCCCGGAAATAACGGGATGTGTACATGTAGCCTGCTGCTGCTCTCCTGGTTATCACAGGTATTATTAAAACAGGGAGATAAGTTCAGAAAAGATTATTTTTAACCTACTTAAGGTTGAACCTGAAGGCACAAAATGCTTGGAGCTGTTGAAAATGCAGGTAGATATTTCAAATGCACTCTTCAAATTCATCAGCTCCAAAACTGGCAGCACCGTGTTGTTTTTTGCAACATCAAGACAGTCTTTTAGCTCCTGAAATGGAAAAAGGTGGTGAGGCTGGTCACCCAGGATAACCATGCACACAGGGAATGTTAACTCTTTGGGGAGAGGGTGACTTCAGCTCTATTTAATAAACAAAATGCTCCCGACTTTAGATTTTTGCTTCCCAAATGTTTACGACAGCAACTTATTGCCGTAAATGAATTTCCCCTGTCCTTTCAGAGAGACTTTTCTTTGTGTATGTGTAACTAGTCGAAGTATGACAGTGACGAAATTCTTACTGGTGGGTATAACTGCACAATTAGATGCTACCTCCCCACCAAAATAATATCCAGATAAGGTGAGCAGTCTAAAATCCCTTGGCTTTAGGGCACAGTTGTGAAATGTGTGGGTGTTCTTATTTTCTATGTATTTTAATAAGAGTTGAGAAGACTGTGTTTTTCAGGGTTGAGGTGCTTCTCCACTAAAAGCTTCATAAAAAGTGATAGCTCTCCCTGACAAGGAAGGAAAGAAATGGTAGCCACAGGGTGCTGAGACTCTGCCAAGTTGCTGATGCTTGGTTATAACTGCCCAATTTGTGGGAATTGTGGTAACAAGGAACAAGTAGATAATGTTAGAAACATACTTACACTGGCTCACTGGAGTAATTTCTTGGTGCTAGTAAAAGAACTAAAAACTGTTGGGTTACCATTTCACCTGAAAGCTGACATTCCTGTACGAGCTAGAAGAAAATTGCCTTAAAATCTGGATCTTTGTGGAAGAACTGAAGATGTTAATTAAACTGTAACCAGCATAATGGGATCTATCAGATGTTGTGAAGGTGCCCTGCGTAAATACATGAAAAGATAATTTTGTCTTCTGAAGGTCACCCCTTGGGTATCGCATGACACTGTAATTAAGTTATGACGGTTTTAATGTGAATGTATGATGCTAGTCAAGTGTGTTGCTAAAGATTGTCTACAAACCCTCACCAAAATAATTCAGGGTATGTTCTTACGTTTCCTATTCTACATAGCTTGTTTTATAAATACCTTGAAAGCCGTTGTTTCGGCCCTGCTGTGTGTTGCGTGTGCCTCTCCTCAAGTCTGTGGGCTTTGTCTGAGGAATAATAGGTCCCATGGTGCCCTGGGAGGTTGCCAGTGCAGCAGTGGGAAGCCCGTTGGCACAGTCTGCAGTGATGGTAACACAGCAGATGCTTAATGTGCTTTCAGAGCAGATCTAATGGAAACCACTTCTGGTGCGCTTGCAAGTCATTCGGAGCACATAAAGTGTATGGAGTGCTCCTTCCTAGAAGGATAAAGGGAGTGTGGAACAGACAACTGTGGGCATATGCAAGAGGAAGGCTGCTGAACACCTTTTTTTGGGTTTTTTTTGTGGGGTTTTTAAAATATTTTTATTCCCTGGAGCGGCTCCTTCAAATTTGGCTGAGATGAAAGGCTACAGCTATAAAGCAGTCTCTTTTTTTTTTTTTTTT
>WEIS01067782.1:0-14508 GCA_013389965.1 Todus mexicanus | reverse complement strand
GGTGAGGGGGGTGGTGGGGGGGACGACGGACAGGACGGCGGCACACGGACGGAGGTGAGGCTCTGTGCAGGGTACGGAGGACTGAGAGGAAAGAAGGTTGTGTGCAGCAGTAAGGACGGGGGACGGCTATTTGTGTGTTTGAGGAGGGTGAGGGGGTCAAAGAAGATCTCTTGCGACATCATCTTGTTTAGCTCCGAGTGCTGTTCGCCTGGAAGAACGCCGTGGAGCCTTTGCTAGGATTATTTGGGGGACTTAAGGAGTATATGTGTCTCTGCAGCATCCCAGATAGTACCAAACTGAGCTGCCTGAGGCGGGGGCGCAGGGCAGGAGAGTCATTCCTCTCTGCTGTCCTGAGTAGTGCCGAGAATAGTGCATTACCTTCGGGCCAAGAGGGTACCCTGCAAACACTCAGGTTTTCTGCAAGAAATCGTCCCCATCCCCACCTCTTTACCTAACAATGTTCCAGAACACTGGGTTGAGCAGCCTTTGTTTGCTTATCTGGAGCTGTCCGGACTGCATGGAGACTTCTCAAGGGATACAGCAGTGTGCAAAGTCTTAGATTTGGAAAGGCAGAAGGATGCAGGATGCAGTCCCAGCTTCTCTGAGAGCATGTGAGAAGAAGATAGGCCAAAGCGTGAGTGCGTGCCAAACTCCCTGTTTCTATTAATAGACTGTGCCTAGCACTCTGACTGAACAAACCCCACATAGTTAAGCGATATGCAGCACAGCCATGTACCCCAACCAACTTCAACAGCTTTGGCTTCACATGCTTGTGTAGCACTGACTCTCTTCCCCAGTTGCCCTGCAGAGGTAACAAGAATAAAAGCACCAATTCATTGTGAGTGAGCACATGGGTTTTTTCTCCTTTATTTTTTCAATGTGTCTGCCAAATGTTGTCTCCTTTCTCACTGTCCTTCCAGTAGATGTCCTGCTCCATCATGAGTTCCACATTTCTGTTCTTAATACTGACCTCTATGCTTGACCTTCATAAATTGCCTCATTTGCCATGCCAGGCGAAGAGTAGAATTTTCTTAAATGACTGAGATGTAAACATTAAGTAAAAGAGCAAGCCTGCTACTGCATTATAACCACAGAGTACTGTTTGCGGAAGAGTCATCTATAAATAGCCAGAAGTCTGGCTGCACGTCTGTAAACTGTCGTAGTACTGACAGCACATACTGCGTAAAAGGTCCCAGGATCCTGGGCAGTATTATAAGAAATGTACAAGCACAGTCGGTTCCTTAAAGAATCATTTTTCGAAGTAAATGGTCATTATACAGGAAAAATGAGTGAGAGGAGCTCTGTAAATATTCCTATTCTATTTCAATTCACGTTTTTCTTGTTTAACTGTCTTGTGTTTTTCTGCTTGTGCAATGCTGCACACACTGCAATGTTATTTTATGGAGAAGACCTTAACAACAGTTTAATTCCAATGATTCATACAGGTTAGGAGAATATTAAAATGGCGTGCTTCCTCTCAGAGTATCCATCAGTGGTAGATTTGTGAAATGAGAATGAAAACATTGCAGATTAGGGATATCCTGCTGTGTGCTGTGTCCACTTTAACAAAATCAGAAGGAATACATTCATAGCAACTGACAAGATGTTTACTTTATTGTTTTTCATATTTTTGATGTTATGATCTGTTATGTACTGAGAGAAGTAGTTTGCTTACACACAGACTTACAACTGCACCAAGCAAAATATGCCAAGACCTTTGAAACATCTATATTTAGTGAAGTCGTGATACCTGTTTGATGTTCAGATCTGTATTTCTCTTAATTTTCTCCTGAAGTTAGCAAATGTTCTATGAAAAAAGGAATATAGGACAAAGCATCTCACTTTTGGATTTAACAGACTTCCAGAGGAAATAAAGTACTGGTGTAAATTTGCTTCCCTTGAAACTGATGGGGTACCTGTAATACACTTCATTTAATACTCACTAAATTTCTGAAGAACTTGGATGCCATGGCTAGGCATGACAGATGAAGAGTTAAAACATTTAACAAATGGTCAAAATGCAGTACTTTCAAATCATTCCAAAATCCTTTTGGTGCTTACTGAGAATGAATACCAATATCTTATATTACAGCTTCCTAGTATATTTATTTATTATATTTTAAGCAAAACTAAGAGCATTAATCAAACTTTTGGTCAACTGTGGTAAGTATACTGTTTCAGTAGTAGGGGAGTTTAAAGAAATACATTATGACGAAGAACATGGACACTATGAGAAACTTCTATTCCCTCAACTGCCCTCTGATGACCATAGTGCTAGCTCATTAGCCTAAGGAGCTTAAAGAAACGATGGTAACAAATACAGACAAAACAAAGCTGTAGTAAGACTGTTTCCTCAAGCAAAACCACTAGAGAGTAGGAAAGCAATTGCTCGCTATCATTACTTTCCATTCAAGGAAGATGCCTTGTGGTACCAGGAAACTTACAGAAGTTTGCTCCCATGGTACCAGATTGTACAGACATTAACATTACTAGTATCCCGATAGCCTTATATCTTGATACCAAACATAGTTCAGTAGATGGAAGTGTTGCCGTAGATGTTGATCTTAGCTCAGACTCAGAATAGTTTTGTAATGTTATTCTACTGATAACAGCCTGGCATCCTGTTTGCCAAAGTTTAAGTAGAACCACATTTTGTGTGTGTATGTTTATAGCAGCCTAAGAGCAAACAGTGCTTTGTATAATAATAAAAGTCAAGGCAAATAAGACCATAGGTCCTTCTATTTAGGGCCTCACTGGAGGCTGTAGGGGTACCCCTAATAGGAAGCTTGCTTAAGTGGTTTTGGATTCTTGTTTGGAATGTGCAGGAAAAAAAATTCAGAAAATCTATATACCCTTTGGCCATCCCATGAACTTTAAGAGAAGTTCCATTGGGACAAAATCTGTAGAATCTCTCAAGATAGAAAAATCTCTGTATCTTTACTCATGAAAGAAGACTCGTCTATATAAAACAGGACTGTTTGCATAAAAACAGAACAAGAATTGAGTTTTCTGCAAATAATTAAAAGCACTTGAAAAAGTGAAAGTGAAACTTCTTTGGAGAACATATGCACGAAGATTCTGCAAAATTCAAGGTGCTGATCTTAGATTCCAGATTCTGTCCTTTTATTTTAAATGTATTAAATGGTAGGTCTGATACCAGTGATGGGAAACAAACTGAAAGTGAGATTTCAGAAGAAACGTGCTCGAATGTAGCTTGTGAACCTATGCGAGGTAAAGGGAATACAACCATAGGATAGTTCAGGTTGGAAGGGCCCTTTAAAGATCATCTAGTTGAACCCCCCTACAGGAATGTCTTCAAGTAGATCAGGTTCTTCAGAGCAGCCTGACCTTGAATGTTTGCAGGGATGTGGCATCTATCATCTCACCAGACAACCTGTTCCAGTGCTTCACCAACATCACTGTAAACATTTTTTTTTCCTTAAGTCTAGTCTAAGTCTCCTCTCTTTTAGTTTAAAAACATTACCCCTTGTCCTGTCCTAACAGACCCTGCTAAGAAGTTTGTCCCCATCTTTTTTATAAGCCCTCTTTAAGTACTGAAAGCCTGCAATAAGCACAAAGTGCCAGAGTTTATGTGCACATCCAACAGACATGCATCTCCCGGTAACAAGTTAGTCACTGACTGAAACAATTTTAGAACCTGAAACTGAGCTCATTTGTACAGTGCAGTTGCGTAGTAGCTTCATAAAAGGCTGCTCTTATGCTGAGGACTTCACAGTGTCTGTAGGCAGAAAAGATGCCTGTTTCATTGCTAAGAATAGAGGCATTAGGTAATTTATTAATGGTAGCAAAACAAAGTCATCCCTGAATGTCCTGTTATACAAAGCAGGAGGTTTGGTTAGAAAAAAAAATTCTTTTGAAATTTGGGGTAATAGACATAATAGACATGCATCCCCATACAGATGAATGTAACTGGCACAGTATAATGAGATCCAGGTCTGTGAAAGTAACTTCTCTGTTGTCAGAAGTGGGGATATTAGTGTCCTATCTGCATGAAATCCAGTCATACCGCTGTTGAGGGGAGAAGGGATTATGAAATCTCATATGAATTCAAGAGCTTCTATTGTGAAATCATGGTCTTGTCTTTGTGATTTATGAGTAGGGTTTTCTCCTTTGTAAGTTATCAAAGTACAAATGAACAGAAGCAGAGCAAGAGTGTACCTAACAGTAAATCTAAGTTTTGTTCCTGACTATTACACTGGATGATCTTGGAGATATAATTTAATCCTTCTGAGCTTTCCCAATCATACAGTTGAATTCTGTGTTGTATTGGTGAAAGGTGGTGTAGAAGATTATTATTGTTGTTATTAAATTTCTTAGAGCACCATATATGAAAACTAATGAGTGGATGATGTTTATCCAAGAGAGAAACAGCACTTGTATGTTGTGTATTTCTTTCACTAACAGAATTCATGACAGATCTGGCATAGTGTCAGATAGCTGAAGAAGCAGCTTTTGACAGCCTTACTGAATGATGTGCCACAAGACTATGTCATGTAACTCTGAACAGGAAAAGTTGTGGTAGCCGATGTGTGCAGGTAGCATAGGTGAGCTATAGAGACTAGACCAGTGCGCCATGCTCTAGATGTTTTGCACTGCTGATAAGGCAGTCAGACAGATGACCCATAATGTCAGTGAAGAATCAGTATCAGTGTAGTCAAATTCCCAAGGGCTATAGGGGCAGCTCTGAGTTAAAGCAGGGAGTATTCTACTTCACCACATTTTGATCCTGTATAGTGCTCATACTAGGACAAAGTATGCTACTTAGGCTAGTAACAAGACAGTTTTAATATAGTCATGGTGGCATTTTCGATTTCTAGCCAATTCAGGAGTAGGGGAGCAGAAATATGGCTCTGAGCCATTTCCTCCTACCAGCTTCAGCTATGCAGAACATTAATTTAGCTCCCCTGAAGATCTCAGTGTAGTTAAAAGCATTCCATCCTTTTCTCAAATGTAATACTAAAAATTCAAGGCATTTACCATAATANGAGGAGCTCTGTAAATATTCCTATTCTATTTCAATTCACGTTTTTCTTGTTTAACTGTCTTGTGTTTTTCTGCTTGTGCAATGCTGCACACACTGCAATGTTATTTTATGGAGAAGACCTTAACAACAGTTTAATTCCAATGATTCATACAGGTTAGGAGAATATTAAAATGGCGTGCTTCCTCTCAGAGTATCCATCAGTGGTAGATTTGTGAAATGAGAATGAAAACATTGCAGATTAGGGATATCCTGCTGTGTGCTGTGTCCACTTTAACAAAATCAGAAGGAATACATTCATAGCAACTGACAAGATGTTTACTTTATTGTTTTTCATATTTTTGATGTTATGATCTGTTATGTACTGAGAGAAGTAGTTTGCTTACACACAGACTTACAACTGCACCAAGCAAAATATGCCAAGACCTTTGAAACATCTATATTTAGTGAAGTCGTGATACCTGTTTGATGTTCAGATCTGTATTTCTCTTAATTTTCTCCTGAAGTTAGCAAATGTTCTATGAAAAAAGGAATATAGGACAAAGCATCTCACTTTTGGATTTAACAGACTTCCAGAGGAAATAAAGTACTGGTGTAAATTTGCTTCCCTTGAAACTGATGGGGTACCTGTAATACACTTCATTTAATACTCACTAAATTTCTGAAGAACTTGGATGCCATGGCTAGGCATGACAGATGAAGAGTTAAAACATTTAACAAATGGTCAAAATGCAGTACTTTCAAATCATTCCAAAATCCTTTTGGTGCTTACTGAGAATGAATACCAATATCTTATATTACAGCTTCCTAGTATATTTATTTATTATATTTTAAGCAAAACTAAGAGCATTAATCAAACTTTTGGTCAACTGTGGTAAGTATACTGTTTCAGTAGTAGGGGAGTTTAAAGAAATACATTATGACGAAGAACATGGACACTATGAGAAACTTCTATTCCCTCAACTGCCCTCTGATGACCATAGTGCTAGCTCATTAGCCTAAGGAGCTTAAAGAAACGATGGTAACAAATACAGACAAAACAAAGCTGTAGTAAGACTGTTTCCTCAAGCAAAACCACTAGAGAGTAGGAAAGCAATTGCTCGCTATCATTACTTTCCATTCAAGGAAGATGCCTTGTGGTACCAGGAAACTTACAGAAGTTTGCTCCCATGGTACCAGATTGTACAGACATTAACATTACTAGTATCCCGATAGCCTTATATCTTGATACCAAACATAGTTCAGTAGATGGAAGTGTTGCCGTAGATGTTGATCTTAGCTCAGACTCAGAATAGTTTTGTAATGTTATTCTACTGATAACAGCCTGGCATCCTGTTTGCCAAAGTTTAAGTAGAACCACATTTTGTGTGTGTATGTTTATAGCAGCCTAAGAGCAAACAGTGCTTTGTATAATAATAAAAGTCAAGGCAAATAAGACCATAGGTCCTTCTATTTAGGGCCTCACTGGAGGCTGTAGGGGTACCCCTAATAGGAAGCTTGCTTAAGTGGTTTTGGATTCTTGTTTGGAATGTGCAGGAAAAAAAATTCAGAAAATCTATATACCCTTTGGCCATCCCATGAACTTTAAGAGAAGTTCCATTGGGACAAAATCTGTAGAATCTCTCAAGATAGAAAAATCTCTGTATCTTTACTCATGAAAGAAGACTCGTCTATATAAAACAGGACTGTTTGCATAAAAACAGAACAAGAATTGAGTTTTCTGCAAATAATTAAAAGCACTTGAAAAAGTGAAAGTGAAACTTCTTTGGAGAACATATGCACGAAGATTCTGCAAAATTCAAGGTGCTGATCTTAGATTCCAGATTCTGTCCTTTTATTTTAAATGTATTAAATGGTAGGTCTGATACCAGTGATGGGAAACAAACTGAAAGTGAGATTTCAGAAGAAACGTGCTCGAATGTAGCTTGTGAACCTATGCGAGGTAAAGGGAATACAACCATAGGATAGTTCAGGTTGGAAGGGCCCTTTAAAGATCATCTAGTTGAACCCCCCTACAGGAATGTCTTCAAGTAGATCAGGTTCTTCAGAGCAGCCTGACCTTGAATGTTTGCAGGGATGTGGCATCTATCATCTCACCAGACAACCTGTTCCAGTGCTTCACCAACATCACTGTAAACATTTTTTTTTCCTTAAGTCTAGTCTAAGTCTCCTCTCTTTTAGTTTAAAAACATTACCCCTTGTCCTGTCCTAACAGACCCTGCTAAGAAGTTTGTCCCCATCTTTTTTATAAGCCCTCTTTAAGTACTGAAAGCCTGCAATAAGCACAAAGTGCCAGAGTTTATGTGCACATCCAACAGACATGCATCTCCCGGTAACAAGTTAGTCACTGACTGAAACAATTTTAGAACCTGAAACTGAGCTCATTTGTACAGTGCAGTTGCGTAGTAGCTTCATAAAAGGCTGCTCTTATGCTGAGGACTTCACAGTGTCTGTAGGCAGAAAAGATGCCTGTTTCATTGCTAAGAATAGAGGCATTAGGTAATTTATTAATGGTAGCAAAACAAAGTCATCCCTGAATGTCCTGTTATACAAAGCAGGAGGTTTGGTTAGAAAAAAAAATTCTTTTGAAATTTGGGGTAATAGACATAATAGACATGCATCCCCATACAGATGAATGTAACTGGCACAGTATAATGAGATCCAGGTCTGTGAAAGTAACTTCTCTGTTGTCAGAAGTGGGGATATTAGTGTCCTATCTGCATGAAATCCAGTCATACCGCTGTTGAGGGGAGAAGGGATTATGAAATCTCATATGAATTCAAGAGCTTCTATTGTGAAATCATGGTCTTGTCTTTGTGATTTATGAGTAGGGTTTTCTCCTTTGTAAGTTATCAAAGTACAAATGAACAGAAGCAGAGCAAGAGTGTACCTAACAGTAAATCTAAGTTTTGTTCCTGACTATTACACTGGATGATCTTGGAGATATAATTTAATCCTTCTGAGCTTTCCCAATCATACAGTTGAATTCTGTGTTGTATTGGTGAAAGGTGGTGTAGAAGATTATTATTGTTGTTATTAAATTTCTTAGAGCACCATATATGAAAACTAATGAGTGGATGATGTTTATCCAAGAGAGAAACAGCACTTGTATGTTGTGTATTTCTTTCACTAACAGAATTCATGACAGATCTGGCATAGTGTCAGATAGCTGAAGAAGCAGCTTTTGACAGCCTTACTGAATGATGTGCCACAAGACTATGTCATGTAACTCTGAACAGGAAAAGTTGTGGTAGCCGATGTGTGCAGGTAGCATAGGTGAGCTATAGAGACTAGACCAGTGCGCCATGCTCTAGATGTTTTGCACTGCTGATAAGGCAGTCAGACAGATGACCCATAATGTCAGTGAAGAATCAGTATCAGTGTAGTCAAATTCCCAAGGGCTATAGGGGCAGCTCTGAGTTAAAGCAGGGAGTATTCTACTTCACCACATTTTGATCCTGTATAGTGCTCATACTAGGACAAAGTATGCTACTTAGGCTAGTAACAAGACAGTTTTAATATAGTCATGGTGGCATTTTCGATTTCTAGCCAATTCAGGAGTAGGGGAGCAGAAATATGGCTCTGAGCCATTTCCTCCTACCAGCTTCAGCTATGCAGAACATTAATTTAGCTCCCCTGAAGATCTCAGTGTAGTTAAAAGCATTCCATCCTTTTCTCAAATGTAATACTAAAAATTCAAGGCATTTACCATAATATTTATCAGAAAGAGTAGTCAGCTACTGAAATAGGCTGCCCAGGGAGGTGATTGAATCACCATCACTGGATGTGTTTAAAGGGCGTTTAGATGTGGTATGGGGGGATATGGTTTAGGGATGAACTTTGCAGAGTAGGGTTAATGGTTGGACTCGATGATCCCAAGGGTCTTTTCCAATCTCAAAATTTCTATGATTCTGTGAAATAGAGGGGGTAATCACTTCCCTGGTCCTGCTGGCCACTCTGTTTCTCATACAAGTTAGGATGTTGTTGGCCTTCTTTTCCACTTGGGCACAGTACTGCGGGCTCATATCCAGGCAGCCATCGACCAGAACCCCCACGTCCCTTTTCTGCGAGGCAGCTTTCCAGCCACTCTCCCCCAAGCCTCAAAGATTCTATGATTCTATGATTTTGGCCCCACTGAAGAAATAGCTTTTGGTTGGCGTTATTAATACAATAGCATCAAGAATAATGACAGTCATTCAAAGCGGAATTTCAAGATAACGATATCTTAGTGTGAGTTATCCTCTACTAGCATAGGGTTGTTCTAGTGAGCAGTATTTTAGTGTCAAGAAGGCTGATGTTTTTTAGAATGGGTATGGTTCATCTCAGTGACATCATAGGCCAGACCATATTGTGTCATTGTGGAATGCTAGAAGAGAGGTTCCCTGCTAGGGAGCACTTTGCACAGAAGTTGCCATAATGACTCTTTTTTCCAACCTTAGTCTCTGTAAGGCACCAAATTCTCCAGAGAAGAGTGTGAGAAAATCTGTAGATGACTGTCTTTGTAATTGTTCTGCCTCCACACTGAAAGTGAGCTTAGCAAGACTGTCTCACATGCCTTCCAGAACTTCACCCTCAGCCTGATTGTGAAAGATGAAGGCTTGTGCCCTTTCTGGTACATGCAGAGCAGAGAAATACATAAAGATAAAAATGCATTGAGCCTAATCTTTTCATAAGATTTTGGCTCAGCCTTTCTGAATTTGCAACAAATTTCAGTCTATTGACAGCAGAGGTGGTGAACAGCTGAAGGGGATGAATGATGAAACTGGTTGCTCCTGCCTCTGATTTCACTCTCCTCTTCAGCTTTTCCTAGTGGCAAACTTCATAGTGCAGTTGGCAGTCTTCACATTCAGCATAGTATTTGGTTTGAACCATACATTTAAGTTCCTGGTGCTCTTCTTGTCCTATCCAATGATCTAAGTATATCTGAACTGTCCTGTCGCAGCTTTGCTTTTCCAAAGGAGAAGTAGCACTCCCCTCTCTTGCAACAGTTACAATGAAAGTAAACGTACATTAGCAAGCAGTGGTATATAGTGGTCTCTAAAGATTACTGTTGAAGTGTTTCTTCAGTACCTGTAAGGCATACTTGGGGTCATATGTGGCCTAGCTGTTCTTCTGTCCTTGTCCTTTTCTGGTGATACAGCTTATGTTTCATTGCTTCTAATAGCACAAGAAAGCTCAATCCCAGTCTCAGAGCAAGGAATAATGTGAGACCAAGCCAGAGCCTTCTGACAACAATCCACCAGTCCAAACATTTCTGTTGTGGACCTTAATTTCTCATTTAGAAAAAAGGAGAGGAGACTCTGGCATCTGTTTCAGTTTCTAATTGCATCCTTATACTATCCAATATCCAATCCATTGCCCTGAAATTTGACCCCAGATTGGAATGAAGTCCAGCTACTGGTTTTGTGTTTTTTTTCCTTAGTCATAAATAGGGAAGTAATTAACCCTTCTCATAACTCCTTCTGAACTACTTGTATCTGAGGTCAATATACCTTATGGTAGACATTATGGATAGGACAGTATGCCCTATGCTAAACATTACTCTGTCTAAAGTAGAGGATATGTACTTATTTTTTTCTTTCTTTCTTCTTAACTCTAGTCTCAGTTACATTGGGATATATCCGGAGTAAGGCTACCGAGTCCTTTATGAATCACACTCAGTGGCATTGCAGAAACACAGACATATTGGTTAGAAAGGACTTCTGTAGAACACCTCATGCAACCTCACACTCGGTGTAGAACAGTCACTAGCATTAGATCATGTTGACCATTGCTATCTCTAGGCAAGTCTTGAAAATCTCCACGCAGAAAAATTCTACTGCGTCTCTAGGCAACCTCTTTTAGTGCTGCTTAGGCCTTTCAGTGGAAAAGTTTTTCTTGTTGACCTATCCAAAGCCCCTAAACAGCGAATTGTGACTTTTGTGCCCCATTATCTCATCTGCTATTTGAGAAGAGTTTGCTTCAATTTTCTTTTAAACTATCTTTCAGGCTGCTATTAGATTGTCCCTTATCCTTCTTTTCTGCAAATCAAACCATTTCAGCATACAGTAATCTCTCCTTAGAGATCATCTTCTCAACTCTTGTGACTAAGCCCAGCTGTGTATCTGGCATGTTTTACTTTAGTATTTTGGGTTAGTTGTTTCTTACCTTTTTCTCCTAGAAAGAGAGACATCAAATATGAAAAGCAGCACTGCTCCTTACCCACAGTTTGCATCTTGTGTAACTGTGCAGCTTGAACAGCTGTTTCAGAAGGAAATCAAATTGAAATAGTGTTAGCCACATCATAATATAATTGCCTCCTTAAGAATCAAAACAATTAGGACTAACTGAATTTACAGGCAGCAGAGGGCGTTTGACAAGGGATAACTCTGCCTGTTGTATTGTTGAGCCTTAAAAAAAGGTAAGGGCCATCATTACCCTTTCAGTTTCATTGGCTTTGATATAATCCACTAGATCCTCTGCAAACCTGAAACAGACCAAGGATGTGAAATAATAAAAACTGAGATGCAAGAACAGTTATTGGGCAGAGAAGACAAAAAAAGAGAGTATATTTTATTATGCAAGGAAGTACGTTGCAGGCTAAAATTTCAGCTAAGTCCTTTTCAGCTCAGTGTTAAGTTTTGTGTTTTCTTAGATTTCATTCATCAGTAGCCCCAAATCCTCTTCCGCAAGGCTACTTTCAATCACTTTGTCCCCCAGCCTGTATTGATACTGGGGATCTAGCTTCAATACAATTATTTTATTGAAGAAAAAAGTCTCTCTGCCGTCTTTCTGTCTGATAGGTCTGTTTCTTTCACATCAGAAAGCCATAGTGCTCATAAAATATGTCTTTGTCACTTTGTAAAGTGGAAGGCAAAAGTATTTATGCTTACAAGGTCTATTTGTACCAGATAAAACTGAATATTTTAACGATGCCTACTGGAAACAAAGGCATTTGAAATTCAAGATAGGTTTACCCTCATGTAAACACGTGTTCCATCAGAATTATTTGTGATTATACAGATTAAAACCCAGCTAACATCTATATATAAGATTGTATTTGAAGGGATGAATCACCAGTGTGTTTTTGCAATAACAGAGTTGTCATCATTCTATTTCATGATTGTATAAAAGTGTTAGGAGAGTGCTTTCTGGCGTTCCTTTCTTAACTGTGTTCAAAAGATGGGTCTGAAATAGCAAAAGCTTATTGTCTTTTTAACACAAAGCTACACAAACCTGATTTATATCAATATGATCATCAAAAACTGCTTTTGAAATACATCATATAAATATCTTTTTAACAGAGCCTGCTGGAGTTTAAAAAAATTGCTGAAGATCTTTGAACATTTCAGTAAATGTTCTATTAATAACGCAAAAAATGCTGAGCACACTGGTTTGCTCATGTATGTCAGTATCACTTAACACGTTTATTGTTAAATCATATTCCATCCTTTCAGGATATTTAAAACCACTCCTCATCCACCTTGTATAATACAGAGCAAAAATAATTTCTCTGGAACTGGTGGGATTACCTGTCTTCTGAATGTTAGATACACATCCAGGTTTCTTAAAAAACTGCTGAAAACACATTGAAGTCAATTGTGGCATTTGCAACCTTCTTGAGAACAGATATGCTACCCAAGCCTGGAGTTGGTGCATTATTAATCTCAGTCTCTTAAAGGAAATTTCTCAGACTAAGTAAACCAAAACCAAATAATGCTTGATGGCCAAATATAAGCAAGTGTACTTCATTAGGCTGAATTTACAGAGGGCTTAAGAACATGTATGTCATTCTTGCTATAACTGAATATGTGAGTACTAGCCAGTCTCAGAAGTACACACAATTGCCTTTACAGTCTGAAGAAAGATTAGTATTTCTTTGTCCATTACTAAGCAGACTTGCGAGAAGCCTTCCTTTACCAGGGTTTTTTAAACCTGAGATTACCTCCTTCAATGCATTTACAAAGTACCATCACCGAAAAACATACATATCCAGTGTAGTTCCAAAATCTGATAATTAATGAATTAGCAACAAGATACCCAGGCACACTGACACAACAGTTTCTACTTTAACACTATTTCAAATTAAGAAAATTACTCTACTCCCCATCTTAGAGCTAAAATGCAAATGCAATACGTAACACTAGTTTTGAATGAGCAGGACTATGCTATTTAATAATCCAGTAACTACCTTAACATTGTCATCAGTTGTTGTTTCAGCCACACAGAAAAGTATGCAGTTCCCAAAACACATTAATATGCTTATTTACAAAATTACTTGCCACATGTATGTGTCTTAATATATATGTACACACAATGTTTTATATTTACATAAAATCAAACTGTGTATTATGCTGGGACTTTTATTTCTTTGTGCACCCAGGTTGTCAGTGTTCTTAAAATTGTGTCAGAGAAGACACTACTGTGCTGATGTGGGCTTATACACTGTAAAATGGTAAAATCACGGTTAAAGTATTACAAATAAAGTGCTGTCAGAGAAACTTTATGTTTAAAAAGGCAGTTTCACAGAAAAGTCCTAGCTTTTAATTCAATAACAAACTTATATCCATTGTCTTTGTCTGTGTAGGTGTTAAGACAAAATTCAGTTTAGTGTGGAGAATTACATGAAAATACGGCTTTCCATTTAAAGTTGAAATAACAAGCTCGCATTTCAGATACAGTGCTAACCAAGCTCTCAAGTAAGTTTAAATTCGACTAACTTGCTGAGCTATTAGGAATACAGACTCCCAATTCAGAAAGGGAACATTTAAAATATTTGTCTGATTCAGTTTAGATCACTTTCAAGAATTCGCACCTTTGATTCAGCAATTAAAAATAACTGGTCTTGTTTTATTAAATTCTCTAACACCTACACATCTCAGAGGTCAGAGAGCAAGACAGCACACTTGCAAGGCAGACCAACTCAATTAAAATGCATAAAATGCGGTTTAGTTGCTTTCACAGAGGTCATTGATTTGAACATTTTTCACAGTAAGAATACATTGAGAAATATGTGAAAGCCTGGTTCCAAAAAAACTTTTTTTTCAAAACCTCTTCAGAAATTTAGACACTGTTACTATCATTTCCTCTCAGTCACTTTGTTCAAGCACCCTTTTACCATGCCCAGAGAATCTTGTAGGCAAAATATATATATTCAACTCAAAAGTACAAAGCCATTATTTTATTGTCTAACATACCTAAGGCAGTTAGGATCAAGAAGTTACTAGGCAAAGCACTTATATGCTTATAGTTCCCAACATAAGACACACAAAGAGTCTTTGATGGCCATGTAATCATGGAGGATGTGAATGAAAGGTCAGATCCTGCTGCTGCTGGGAATGTTCATGTTGTTTCATGTTGCATATCCTGGTAAACACCAGGTTGAGCAAGACCCAACAATGTGCCCTTGCTGCAGAGAAGACTAATGGTATCCTTGGCTGCATTAGACACACTATTGGCAGCACACTAAGGAAAGGGATCCTTTCCCTTTATTCATCTCTGGTGAGGCCACATCTGGAACAGTGTGT
>WEIS01067777.1:14686-25821 GCA_013389965.1 Todus mexicanus | reverse complement strand
ACCTATAACAACACTTCTTAATTCCCATATCTATTAAGAGATAAGTCCAGCTGTCCCTAGTCCTTCTAACCTCTGAGGACTGGCTAGAATGCAAGGGGATTTATCTCTTACTAAATTTACCCCCTCACTTCACACAACATATATTCTCTAGATGGCCAACTTCAGGTGCATTAAATAACTTCTGTTTCTTTCAGAAAGAGAAGTGAATCGGGTCCAAAAACCACATGGATTGAGATAAGCAGGATTTAATACAACAATAGAAAAAAAAATAGTAACAAAAAGAGCAAGAGCATCAACCAATAACAACGAAAACCGAGCTCAAACAAGGTTGCGCAGGCCTGGGACTGTGTGTATGTCCTGGGCATGATGTCACTACGGTATCTAACAGTATCTTCCTGGTTCCATAAGACTCCACCTTCCAAGCCTCTGGTGTGAATTAGGGGGGCAGAGGGGCCAATGTGCCGTCCTGACCCACTTGTCAGGGATGACTGCTGCCTCCCTGGGGCACGGGTTAGGGATGTGGCAGACAAATTCCTGCCATAGTGAATCCCTCTGATTATTACCTTCTTTTAATATTTCAGGTGAGTAGTGATGAAGTGGGTAAAAGGAGCCCAAAATCATTGAAAACGGACTTCAGAGCCTTGGGACAGTGGTTTAAGGCATCCAGAACACAAGTTTTGTTCTCCTCTATCCCCTCAGTGGCAATCACGAATGCAGAAATTAACAGGAAGATGCAACAAGTAATTTGTGGCTCTGGGACTGGTATTATCAGCAGGGCCTTGGGTTTTTTGATCATGGGAGACTATACGAGACACCTGGCCTGCTGGTGGTAGGTGGGATGCGCCTGTCCCAAAGGGGGAAAAGGGTTTGGGGGCAGGATTTAACAGGACTCATTGACAGGGCTTTAAAGTAGATAAGAAGGGGGAAGGAAAGAAAACTGGGCCTGCTGGGAATAAGTCCAAGGGAAGCGTGCCAGGGCTGGAAGGATGGTGGACTAGTGAGGACACTCGCTCTGCCATTTTGTTTGAGCAAAGGGATAGACGTTTAGAAATCATGAAAGCACTCAAGAAGGGACTGGTAGGAAATGTGACCTACACTCACAAAAAGGAATTGGAATCATCAGCTCATCTGAAATGCATCTATACCAATGCACATAGTATGAGCAACAAACAGGGGGAGCTTGAAGCCCTGATGCATCAGGAAAACTATGACATAGTGGCTACCACAGAAACGTGGTGGGATGCCTCACACAGCTGGAATGCAGTGATTGATGGCTATGAGCTCTTCAGGAGAGATAGATAGGGAAGGAGAGGAGGTGGAGTGGCCCTGTATGTTACAGAACGCTATGACAGCTCAGAAATAAAGTATAGTGACGACAGGGTTGAGATTGTTTGGATTAGGTTAAAGGTCAATAACGCTGATGTTGCTGTGGGAGTCTGCTACAGACCTCCCGACCAAAGCAGTGATGTGGATAAAGCTTTCTACAAGCATTTGGGAGAAATCTCACGGTCGCTTGCCGTTGTTCTTGTGGGGTACTTTAACCTCCCAGGTATCTGCTGGGAATACGACACAGCAGAGGGGGGCCAATCTAAGAGGTTCCTGGAACGTGTGGAGGATAACTTCCTCACACTGCTGGTAAGGTTGCTGACCAGGGAAGGTGTCCTCCTGGACCTGCTTCTTGTGACCAAGGAAGAACTTGTAGGGGAAGTAAAGGTTGGAGGCCGTCTAGGGCACAGTGATCATGAGATGATTGAGTTTTCAATCCTTAGAGAAACAAGGAGAGGGGTTAGTAAAACTGCCACCTATTTCAGTGTACCCTCAGGTGTAGATATATGGAAACTCAGAAAAGCTCCCGTGAAGAGCAGTGTTCAGGTATCAGGTTTCCAGGAGTTATCCAAGAAATACGTTTGGGTGGGAAACAGAACTACAGTCAGGCTGAAATTTGAAACCCTCATAATCTGGGGAGAAGAGAATGCTTCATATTGTTTTGGTTTTGTGAAGCTGGGTCTTCATGACATACTTGTAATATATTGTTCACGTACCACCTTCATTTGAGAAAAGGAACATTTTTGAATGACAGAAAGTAAATTCCCCTTCCCAGGCTTAAGAGTAGCAGCAGAAGCATGCATCTGTTCCCAAGTTTTAGAAGAGGTTTGCTTTCATTTTCTACCATTCTGTAGTGCAGAAGGAAAATAATGCGTATCTTTGCAGAATCCAGGTTTATTTATAACTGTCCTATAGATATTGCTGCTTATATCAAGGTCTGACAGGTACAGCCCTGGTTTCTGCCTCTGTACAGCACCTGGTATTTTTTATCACTTCTATATTAGCACACTAAACAAGGTCAGGTGATGATGCTAAATTGCTAGCACATCTCTTGGCATCATTTTGATCCAAAGTCATACTCTTCCAGATAATGTCTGGACACAATTTTCAGGTCATAGCCAACTCAAAAAACCAACAGCCTCTTTGGAGGCAGCCACACAGTTTCAGAAAGGAAAATAATTCAGCTGGCTACTCATGAACTCACTCACGTCAATAGGCCACAGAGCCAGAGGGATGGTCCATTTTATTTACTGGTATATATATGCAGCCCAAGAGTTCGGCATTGTGGCTACACAAACATGGCATCAAAAGTAACCATGTTTTCTCAATACAATTCTTATGTGAATAACAACCATTCTACTTCTCGGTTTTCACTGCAGCCCCACCAGTCACCATCCTTTGCATTAACACAGTGGTTATAATTTTTTAAAAGTTGAATTTGTCTTCTGTAGATAGTCACACAGCCAATTTGGATGGCTCCCATCTATGCTGAAGATACAAGTAGCCAGTAAAACACATGAGAAACAAAAGAAAGAGAACTGTATTCAGTATGACTGTGTGACAGCTGAATAACACAAGTACATTGCTTAGCCAATAGGAAGAAACAAGGACAGACCAAAGGTTATAGCTTACGGGCATAAATTTATCCTCTGCGATGAAATGTGACTCAATCCTACCAATTTCAACTTTGAAGTCATCCTGAATCTGTAAGGTTACGGGTCTGAACACATCTCTACCCCTAGTTGGCACGTCTCTTGATTTTCTGCATCTTTTAATCACAAAAGTAAAAGAAACTAAAGCAAACTATGACACGACAGGATTTTCAAACTTCTTTTAAAAATCACAAAGGTGTATCCCATAGTAGAGTTATCAATCCTTTAAAAATACAGGGCACGATGTTTAATACTTCCAGAAGACAATTCATTTTGTCTATATTTCTTCCTAAAAAAGCGTGTGTACAGTTAAACAAAAATCTTGACATCTATTCTTGGAGTGAGGTCTGCATTTCTTCTTCCATCTGCAGATAAAAAGATGCTTTTTAAAACTTCTTAATCCATGATCATCCTTTCTGAGTACAATCTGAAAAAAAAACAATCTAGATATAGAATTGGATAATGGTTAATACTGTCTGCTGCATTACTAGAATCTTCTAGTGAGGTCTTGCTAATTTAATACTAATATTAATGTGAAAGGAAAGCTAACAAACTTCTTTGGTAAGGGAATGCTGGTTTTCTTGAGTTGTCCTGTCTGTAATTCCCTTCAGTAAACATACAGAGTAGGTGAATCAGCTCTACTACACCGAAGCACAACCTTCTCCCAGAGGATGATCCCTGAAATCAGTGAAACTACAGATGGACAACGCTTCTATTCACGGAGAGTAAAAACATCAAGATCTGCTCACGAGGCTGCCAAATTTTCTTGCATAGCTATGTGAAGAGATGTGAGCCTTACCTAGTATAAGCGTGACAACAGTTGTTTCAGTAGTATAAAATTTCTGTGGGATAGTTGCATTTTGTTTGAAGGAGAAAATGTTGTTTCACTGCAACAATAGCATAAATCACCCAGTCTCCACAGACGATAAAGGGAGTTGAGGCAACTGCTTTTTTCTCAGCTCTATAACTTTCAACCTTACATAAGAACATAACAGGGTGAATTGAGTTGAACTAAAGGTCCAGATAACTTATTTTCCTGTGTTCAGCAATAGACTGAGTGAATCCATAGTGAGTGTACAAACAGAACAAATCTGCAAATCTATCCCTTTGTTTCTTTTTAGTTCCCACTGTTGGGATGCTTTGTTGGTACACAGCCCTTCCCTCATCTGCAGGGAACCCTGGGCTTCAGAGACTCTCAGAAATTGTTCAAAATTGTCTTTCAGGGACTAATCCAATTTTGAGACATAAATTTGGAAAAGGTTAGACGTGAACACCGTCACCTTTTTGAGGGAAGGAATGGTCAGATGCCAGACTGGTTGCTTTTGTCATTCAAGCAATATTCATTCCCCTGTTAGAACAACCTGCTGTCAGCCTGTCAGCCTACACTGTCAGCATCATTGTGCAGCACGGTAGTTCTGTGCCACAGGAATGCAATGTTCAAGCCTGTGGATTCACAACAGATTTTATATTTTTTTTAAATTTTCCTGCTCTGACAATAAATAAAAAAATTCATAAAAGCTGATGAGCAAGGAGTGTTAAAGCTTCAAAGCCCAACATCTGAAAGCTGGGAAAATTAAAATGAAGAATTCCCAACACCACACAAAATGGACCCTACATGCTAGGGTCTGAGTCATGCAATACACAAAAGGACCTAAATTGAGAGAGAGATACCTCTACTAAAGGAATGGTGATACAGCATTCCCTGACCTTCAGAGAAGCTGAACCTTTCATCCTAACAAAGTTGTAAAGAAGTATATAGTGCATGCGTATTTATCCACGCAATATGAGCTCTATTATACATGTAGCAAATTCTCTATCATCCATGTCCTCAGTAATAATCCTTCTAGTAGAGATCAAGCCTGGAGAAAGCTGTGTGCATGTAATAGACAAAACTATAATGGAACTTGTCTGACAACTTCAACTGCAGTGGGAGTGACTTGTGACTGTTGCATCTGGGAGTTAATGCAGACTTATCACAGAATCACAGAGTTAACAAGGTTGGAAAAGACCATAGAGATCATCAAGTCCAACTCGTGACCTATTACCTAACCTATCACCAACCTATTACCCAATATCATCTCATCATCTAATCATCTAAATCTCGTCCCTGAGTACATCATCCAAACTCTTCTTGAACACATCCAAGGACGGTGACTCCACCACCTCCCTCGGCAGGCTATTCCAATGGGAAATCACTCTCTCTGAAAAAAAGTTCTTCCTAATGCCCAGCTTAAACCTCCCTTTATGTAGCTTAAGAACNCTAACCACCTCCATAAGGCTGCCAATTTCTCTATAGTCATCAAATTCCTGATATCCAGTGAAACTCATTTGCTGCATAAGACAAAGCTTTTGAGATTCTGGTGAAATCTTAAAGTGTTATTTCTAAAAGGTAGAAGTATTTTAATTAAATTCCCCAAGGAAAACTTTTATTTTCCATAGGCAATGTAGCATGATGAAAATGTTCTCTATTTTAGTCATAAGAATATATTCTCTCCTAGGATTCTTATTTGTTAATACATGTGGATAATACAAAGAATGGCAAATTTTGCTTCATTTTGAAATTAATCCACTTCTTATTTCAGTAAATTGTAGTTCTAACCAGAGAATGTAAGAAAATGCCATAGAATTGTACCCACTCCTGATCTTTCTTCATGGTGGTTGGACTTGATGATCTTCAGAGGCCCCTTTGAACTCTTACCATTCTGTGATCCTTGATTCTGTGGAAAAGCCTAAAAGGACTTAAATCCTCAGCTGACACATCTCCATGGTCTGGAAGAAGCACTGTGGAACCCCCAAGTGTGAGTCATGAACATTGTCCAAACTTGGTGACTTTTCTCCTTATTCAACAGTCTGATTATAGGGCATTGGTCTCCCCTACCTGTATCTAGCAAGTACTGCTTCCAGAGGAACCAGGCAGCCCAAAAGCACACTGGGCAGTCACCTGTGCACCTTTTTTTTCCTCACAGGGTAGACCTGGAGAATAATACCCCAACAGAAAAAAAAAGGTACTACTTCCCAAAGCACCTTCACTGGACCCACATCACTTCTATCCTCCCAGGAGCCCTAGCAGCAGAGAACTGTTTCTCGGGGGTCCTGTTTTCTCAGCACAAGACAACACAAAAAAATTGTTCTTATCCCTAAATCCCTCTGCTGCTAAAGCTAATCTATAAACCACATGTGCAAAAGATGCTTTCTGAAGCAGTGCCCATGCTCAAGCGAACGTTCAAGGACAACCTGTCAGTTGCACATTGAAACTTAGTGAACCCAGAGATTACATGCAAGTGTTTTTTCTGAGCACTGGCAGGCCTTAAGCTGAGACCCTTTTAGATTTTTTTTTTGTAGTGTTTACTAGTTCGAATGAACTTCTTAGGTTAATATTTTCATCAGTACAGAAAGATTTATGTCTTTTGTCCCTGGCTGTTACAAAAGCCTTTCTAATTCATAATCAAGATATTTAGAAGAATATCAATTTATCCTGAAAGCCCTTGATCTGAGATTATATTATATTCTTTATACCTTTACAGAATTTTGAGGGTCTATATGTTTATCAAGGACATTTTTATTAGACACCTAGGATTTTAGGGATCCGTGATATGCATGATATAAGGACTTTTGCTAAGGTTATGCAAGTTGCTTTTGGAACGGGATCAAAACACAGCCCAAAGCTCCCTACCTCCTTACTTACAGAGCTCCTGTTATTGTATTTAGGTTTGGATAAACTTTTCTCTGGAAGGTGATTGCTCACAGCAGTTAATTTTAAACTTACAGGCTTAGATCTGGCTCTATGTGTGTGAACAGGCTGTCATCATGCATTCCAGGTTGCTCTCAAAAATGAATGTGTCTTTCCTCAGTGTTTCTTAGTGCTGGGGTGTCAGACATTCCTTCTGCTCTGCATTAATCCAATTACTAAACACCTGCAGACATGCAATAACAGTTTTTGTGCCAAGTCCCTTAGAAATGGTTTTATACGAGAATGTAATCTGCTGTCCTGCTATCAGGAGTCGCGTTACACACCTGCCAAGTCCTGAGCTGAAAAATAACAATCAACGTTCTAATTCATTGCAAGAATGTTTGGGGGCACATTAAAGAGACAAAATGACATTCTTCTTAATTTTACTGCCATGGAGTCCATTAAACATTTTGAACTTGTAGTTAATTTTATTAAAAGCCAATTTCAGTACTAAAATATTTACAGTACAGCATGATAAAGACAGGCTTCTCATGGCAACTTAGGCAAGTTCCAAAAGATCCATTAAGAGGGAACTGCTTCAAGCACATATATAGTGTCATTCCAGTTCTGTTCTTAGGGATTTATCTGATAATCACCAAAATGCACTTCAAAGTGGAATTTTAAACTATGAAATAATTTGTTTTTCTTGTGCGTTTTTTTTTATCCTTTACCCCAAAGATGTGCTCTCTTCCTCCTCTATTTTTGAAGTGGTTGTGCTCCTTGGAGCTGAAACAAAACATGTTTCCAGAAGGGAAGACTTCAAGGCACAATTGTTAGCTAGGTCCTGAAGAATAATACAACAAAATGGAACTGAGATTTAAGAGTATGAATGAACTGCCAACTGCACACAAGTTTTTTATGCAGCCTTGGGTAGGTCATTTCAGCTTTTTGTGAAACAGCTTTATTTGTAAAATGCACATCGATGAATCATTGGAACATCCATGTGAACAGTAAAAAAAGCCCCAACAAAACTATCAGACATTCCTAGAAAACCTCTTTGCAAGCCCTAAGTTTGCTACATGAAAGACAAGTGTGGTCCTTTACCAAGCTAAACAGCTCATCTTTTCATCTGTAAGACTATTTATATACACCCAAATGTCATCTTATTCCATCGTGCTCCATTGGCTTCAATTACAAATGCAGGAATAGAAACAGTGAACAATTATTTAAAGAAATACAACAATACTAAGCATAAATGTTGAAGACTTTCTCTCTTATAATCCATAAAGTTGCTATCCTTGTTGACCTTGGCAAGGTGTACGCAGCAGTGATAGCTTGTGCTCCATTCAGGAAGAGAAATTGGATTTGACCAGAGTCACCTGCAGTTTATAGCAGTGCAGTCACTGCTGAGGGCTCTACATAATGTCCTGAGGGGTCTTTTGCACAGCTGTAGACAAGACAGCAAGAGACCGCTAGCCAACAAAGAGCATTCCAAGGCTACGGCCCAGTGTACTAACCCCTTCCAACTAACTTTACATTCCCCCGTCCCATATGTAACCTTCAGCCCCCCACTTGAAGCAGGCAGTCTGACAGTAATAATAGTAGTCACAAGAAAAGGTAACCTCTGTCTTACTAATAATTTTTGAAAAGTTAAATGCCTAGGATGTGATTTTAATTAAAATGTACACTGCTTGACTTGTCTGTTTCCAGGAGAAGGTTTCTCTCACAGAAAGACCATGATCCCTTATACCCATTTGCATCATTACACAGCTTGATTTGTAGAGTGCACATATAGCGGTATATAAACACAGGAATGAATCTGTTTTGCCTTAAGTTTGGTTCTGCCCAATAACCTTTGGAACAATCCAAACAAAGGAGATTTCTTTGTTGTTGGGGTTTTTTTTTTTTTGCTTTGGCAGCTTCTGTTGGTGTTAC
Source organism: Todus mexicanus (assembly GCA_013389965.1). NCBI lineage: Eukaryota > Metazoa > Chordata > Aves > Coraciiformes > Todidae > Todus > Todus mexicanus. The sequence continues at coordinate 17,238 of WEIS01067777.1, read as the reverse complement.
AGCTTTGCTGAATCTCTTGTATCACTTCTTGTAAGAGGAAGAGATTCAGGCTGATTACCTGACAAATCTATTAGTGAAGTTCACGCATGACTTGTACGTAGGGATGGTGAGATATGGATGATTTACAAGTAGAAGGATCAACCTCTTCCCTCAGTGTATACCATACAGAGAAGCATATATATAGTTTTAGCTTTACAATTGTGTACATTTGCCTACACCTATTACAGTGTATCTGATTCTAGCATTGGCTATTTCTTCCTTAAGATCTTCTTGGGGGTTTATGTAGCATTTTGCAGACTTTTTTGTTTTGTTTTGCTCTGTTTGGTTTTGTTTTACAAAAGAGAGTTCAGATTCTCATGTCCTTTCTTGGGGGACTGGGATGGGGGGATCACCGAGACGTATATTGGTCCACGAACAAAGCTGAGAGAACTGAAGTCTTCGAAATCAATCTTCAGTTCTTTAAGCTTAAAGCAGTACTGCAGGAGTTAGAAAACTCATGCCATTATTTCCCATGCACTAAAAACCCTTGTGTTTTACCCTCCACAAAAATGCACAGTAAACTCTCTTCCAAGCCAGTGCAGCTAGAATACTCATAAATGATCACTTTCGTGATCTGATGGAAATCCAGAGACACCCTGAGTGAAAGCTGAATATCATAATTTTCTATAACAGGATCCTCTCCAAAATAAAGGATTCGACACAAAGTACTATTCCTCAGCCCTGCAGTACCCTCTGCTATTCTGCCACTACAGGGTTTGCTATTCATCGCAATGCATCACTGCAACATCACCACCTATTCTGCACATAGAGAAGCAATATTTGCAGAGAAACTACGAAATATTGCTGGGTGTGTTCCAGTGAATATGAATTTAAAATAGTCTAACTATTTCATTTGCATGAGTAATGCCTGTATTATTGACTCTAAGGGATCCATAGAACTTGCTTGCTTTATTTTCTGTTTTCCCAGAGGCATGCTTAATGCACAGTCCCTTTTCCACAGAAGTTAATGAGAGTCTTGATCCTTATTTCAAGAGGAGGAAGATCAGTTCTACTGGGGGTCCCACACTGCCTAAAAATGACACAGCTTTTTGGACAGAGAAAGGCCCAAAAGACTCCATATGTTGCTCTCATGCTGGGCTGACTTATTTGAGGGTAAGGTCAGCCCATTGTGCAAAGGGCCAAGGAGTGAATAACACATTTACTGGATGCCTGTGAGAGGAAACTTGATGCTGGGAAGCAGGTCTGACTTTTAAATTACTACTGGTCCTAGCATCCTTCAGGAGTTACTGCAGCTCAGAGCCTGTACAGCTTCAGTATCTGTTTTCTGCTTTGCCTCTTTTTGAACAGAAACAAAATTTTTCTACCTCTTTCAGGTTTAAAATGCAGGCCTTGATCATGGATCTAAACAGGAGCCTGCTGTATACTGATGCTCTACTTGAGAGGACAACAGCTGTAAGCTGGAGAATGGACCTCAACCTTCTCCATCTATCTTCAACACCACCATGTGAAACTATCATTCACAAAAGGTGTTTCAAGGATCTTCATGTCATTAAATCAGATAAGACAAAACCCACCAGTTAATCATACTGTAAGGGACAAGGATTGCCAAATAAAATTATTATTTGTCTGCAGCAATACCCAGATACCACTGATCATCTGATGGAAGGGATACGCATTAGATACTGATGGAACTGAGCAGACAGAGCAGGAAAGCTATCTTGAAAAGAACCAGTAACAACCATGACAAATGATCCAAATCCATTGCAGAACTGGGAGGTGGTTACAATCTCCTAAACTTATCCTTGTGCGTTGAAACCCTTCATTTACCACAGTACACTAATGTATCCCATCTAAACTACTAGTTGTTACCGATCATCTTAAGCCCTGCTCACTGAGATGTACTTTCCTTTTCTACGCTTCATACCAATGGATTATGAGTGTCAGGACCCCGAAGGATTAACCCCTAGTTTAATTCTTCACACAGAACAAAGTTAAGCACACTTGGAAGAAAATAGTCTTAGAATCAAGACTGCCAAGAGAATGAAAAAGGAGATGCTATGACACCCTCTTGCATGGATTTTACACTACAAAATACCCTAGGGTCATGTATCATTGTTTTAACCTGGTTTATTATCCAGACTGCTTCTTTGCTGTACACTCATAGAATCATGGAATTGTCAGGGTTGGAAGAGACCTCAAAGATCACCTAGTTCCAACCTCCCCTGCCATGGGCAGAGACAGCTCCCACTAGAGCAGGTTGCTCAGAACCCCATCCAGCCTGGCCATAAAAACTACCAGGGATGGAGCTTTCGCCACCTCCCTGTTGAGCTTGACTCTAGTCTGGCTGTCTTGGTTGGGGTTTAGATCTCGGCTTCAGGACTCTTCCTTGCTCGGTTTGGCCTTGGCAGCTTCAGCTTTGCCCTGAGGCCTCCGGCCCCGGTCTCAGCCCCCGGCTCAGGTCTTGGCTGGGCCCCAGGTTCTGGGCCGCATCCCTGAATTGAGCACCTGGTTCCCGGCTGCTGCTGGGCCCTTCCGCAGCATCAATGGGGGCA
>WEIS01067777.1:0-14614 GCA_013389965.1 Todus mexicanus | reverse complement strand
CCTTGCTCCTGCTGCCAGCCAAAATGGAAGTAGGCACCCAGACAGAACTCCCACAGAAGCATGTAGGCATCCAGACATCTGGCTGCAGAGAGTGCTGGAGCCTGGTACTTGCAATGGTGGATAGCAGAGACAACACCTGTGTCAGATGTGAACAGGGGAATGATCTGCTCAGCCAGGTGGGTCTCAAACTAGATGTATATTCTCTAGATGGCCAAATTCAGGTGCAGTAAATAATTTCTGTTTCTTTCAGAAATCTCAAAGAACCTCAGCTGACACCAAACCATGACACTGGTGCTGTGAATTGACATGAGCCGTGTAGAATAAACGGGAGGCCGGGCATGCACTCGAGAGCACCAGCAGGCAGTTCCTGGGCTCTTCGGTGGGCAGCACATGTCAGGACCTGCGATTTGCCCTTTTCCTAGTGAAAGGTCAGAGGCTTTGCATGGCTCTGCACCAGACCAGGTCTCAGGACAGGGTGGGTTGGCCATGGTCCAGCTATGCTGAGCTTGGTCCAGATCTGGGCTCTGAAACTAGTGATTACCATCACTGGACGTGTTTAAAGGGTGTTTAGATGTGTTGTTGGGGGATATGGTTTAGGGGTGAACTTTGCAGAATAAAGTTAACTCTTGGACTCGATGATCCCAAGAATCTTTTCCAACCTCAAAGATTCTATGATTCTGTGAAACAAACAAATAACATCTAAAAAAATATATTAAGAAAAATACTAACCAGTCCAAGAACAACAGTGTCCACTAGACAGAAAAAGACCGTGCTCCTGCTGCCAGCCAAAATGAAAGTAGGGACCCGGACAGAACTCCCAAAGAAGCATGTAGGCATCCAGACATCTGGCTGCAGAGAGTGCTGGTGCCTGACACTTGCAATGGTGGATAGCAGAGACACCACCTGTGTCAGATGTGAACAGGGGAATGATCTGCTCAGCCAGGTGGGTCTCAAACTAGATGTATATTCTCTAGATGGCCAAATTCAGGTGCAGTAAATAATTTCTGTTTCTTTCAGAAATCTCAAAGAACCTCAGAGATTCTATCATTCTATGATTCTAAAATTACTCCCCGCAGCCTCTACAGATCCTTATATGTCTCTGATTCTTATTATGGGCCTACTTGATCCTATTTAGCTTGTAAAATTTGATAGGATCACAGCTTTAAGGGCTGGGCTAGATATACTGTCTGATATTAACTCCTTGATGAACTCAAAGATGTTCCTGCATACACAGATACACACACATCCATCTGGGGCTGCATCTGGGAAGGTGCAGAGCAATGTGGCTGTGCTCCAGCAAAGCACTTAACCAACTGTTCAGCATGGAGCCATTGTCCTCAAGCCAAGAGGCAGGTAGTGCGACATGACCTGCATTGTGAATTGCATTCAGATTTATGGCCAGAGTTGGTTGGAAAATGAGGATGGGTGATCCAACTATGGTGTTTATTCTACATTAAAAGGGAGCCTTTGCAAAGGTTAGCTTAGCCTAACAGATTCACTCCCAAAGGCCCCCTGGGGAAGCCCACTTTGCTCCTTTCCTTGTAGAGGATGTGTCTAGAGAGAGTGGTGATGATCAAGTGAAGGTTTATGAGTACTCTCCAAGATCTCATACACATCATATTTTTATGACCTATTGCAGTCCTTTGACTCCGGGCAATGTTTCTGAAAGGTTCTAAAGCATTTCAACATTTTGGAAAGTGTTACTTCTTACCTTAATCCTCAGGTGGACAGTGTAGCATCTGGAACATGTATAGAGCTGAACCTTGGTTTCAATGCTGCTGTTAGAGGTGGCTTTATCCTTACAAGGTTTCAATTGCCTCTGCAAGTTTGCTGATTGAGGTGTGTCACTGAAATGTCTGTGTATCACACGATGTTGATTCTTTCAGTGATGGCTCTGGCAAAAGGAATACAGTTTTCTGAGTTGTTAAAGTAGCTTTGCGATTTTCAGCAGCTCTTGCCTCAGCCAAATAGAGTGACAAAGTTTGTGTTGAACAAGCAATGACTAAGATATTAACATAACCAGCAGATCGAGGGAGGTGATTCTCCCCCTATACTCCATGTTAGTGAGACTTCACCTGGAGTGCTGCTTCCAGCTCTGGAGCCCCTTTCACAAGAAAGATCTGGATGTGCTGGAGCGTGTCCAAAGAAGGACCATGAGGATGATCCGAGGGCTGGAGCAGCTCTGCTATGAAGCCAGACTGAGAGAGTTGGGGTTATTGTCTGGAGAAGAGAAGGCTCCAAGGAGACCTTAATGTGGCCTTCCAGTATCTTAAGGGGGCTACAAGAAAGCTGGGGAGGGACTTTTCAGGATGCCGGGTAGTGGTAGGACTAGGGGGAATGGAGCAAAACTAGAGCTGGGTAGATTCAGATTAGACATTTAGGAAGAAGTTTCAAATTGCAACCTGACTGTAGTCCTGTTTCCCACCCAAACATACTTCTTGGATAACTCCTGGAAACCTGATACCTGAACACTGTTCTTTATGGGAGCACTTCTGAGTTTCCATACCAGTCTACACCTGAGGGTACACTGAAATACGTGGCTGCTTGTGGTTGGAACCATGAAGATACATATACATGTGTCTTGTATGCTTTCATTATAGAGTGCACTTGGATATTGCATCTAACTTCTCTTTTTAGCACATAATCACTGTACTGAATTATGGTGGTGTGTTCAGTGTGAGACAGCTGCTTTTATGGTGAAGGAACTAAAGCTCAAGCTCCTATTTCACCTGACTGTGGAACTTCTGGATCACATCCTCATTTTACTCTGAGGAGAAATCCCTCAGATGGGCCAAGCCTTTCTGGTCACAAGCAGATAATTGTCGGAACAGTCAAGAGCCTCAACCTGTGAAATCAGGAATGCCTTAGGTGGCTTCAGGACAAAGTGCCTCTGGATTTTGCCTGTGAATGAATGCACCCTTAAGAAAGACTCAGTTACTTGGCTACAATTTTCTTTTATTGCTGGCTAACCTAATAAAGCCACAGATGTGTTAGTGCCGATTAGCTGAATTAATTCTATAACAAAGACACCCTCTTCAGATTTTATTTCAGGAAGCAATTTTTGACTTTGAGATGAAAAATAAACATGGCTAATTTGAATCTGAAGGAAAAAAACCCAACACCTTAGGTGCTAAGCTTCTGAAGTTCCTTTGGTAAAATAGAGGATATTGCTACTGAAATTATTGGCTCTGTCTCTCCTCTGCTTGTAGGGATCTTATTGCTAGCTGATAATACTTATCCAAGGTGACATTAAGCCTTCCTTGCATTCTTAGATGTGTGATGTGCCAATCCAACCAAAGGCAACATGAAGTTAAAAGTACAACTAGATTGGCAGGCGGTGCTTAAAGAAATGCAGGGAGCAGCTGGTGTTGAATAAGGCTTTCCCATGTTTTTGCATTACACAGGCTGCAGCCCAAGGTGAAGCCACTAGAGAACCTTAGCACAGGCACGATACACAAGACCGTATGGCCAATGATAACAGGAAAGTTTAACACTAGATCAACAGAAGTATAATTAGCTGTTTCAAGTGGAGACATTATTCTTCATTTCCTGCCCTCGACTTGTTGCTCTGAACTGTTAAACAATAGCTGTGTTTCAGGCAAGAAGGGTTTGGTTTCAGAGGCTGGTGAAATGGTTCCCCTGTGGGACCAGATCCAAAGCCAGATGGATTCACTGGGAGTGTCACTGGGCTTCAGGTGAGCCAAAACAGCCTGAGAAACACATAAATGGTGGGGAAGTACAGCTTATTTCACAACCAAAAAGGCATTACAATTATTTCTGCAATGTTTTCGTCCAGCTGATTTGAGTTCTTTTTACTCATATAGGCTCTATACCTATGTACTAAAACATGATCCAGAGATGTGCTTTTCTTTCTGGTGAATTCTAAATTTCTAATATGAGGAGAGGTTTCTCCTTTTCCCTATTAGTTTTTGTGCACAGCTCTTCCTTCTTCTTCTCACTTTGCCAGTCTTCTTCATCGATTTCCCATCTTTCAGCCATTCTCTTTCAATCATACCTTTATCTTTCAGTTTTGTCAGTGATGCTTACTAGCAACTTCCAGATACACCAAGCTTGCTTTCCATGAATTCAGACTTCTTCAGGTCCCCGTGGGACCTGTCCTTTTGGACAGGCTAGACACCATCTAAACAAAATTCCTGGGTTCCAGTTAATGAGAAGCAGCTAGATTCAGGGAAAATCGGCCCTCTTTATTTTGGTGACAGCTTATTCTGCAAATGCTCAGTATTCTGTAGAGAGTCTGATGTGAATGTGGTCTTCCACCAACTTTGTACCCATCCTGCAAAATCAAGAGGGGCTGACATCATTGTATGGGCTAAGAAAAACATTTAGAAATGTCCAGTTGGAAAGTTTATATAATTATATTAATCATTAGATATTTTCTATAATATATATACAGAATACAGTTGTGTGCATACATACATTATAATTTTTGATAGCATAGTAAACATTTTATTTTTCCAAACTTTCTGCCATATGATACGAGGGCTGGAGCACCTCCCCTATGAGGACAGGCTGCCAGAGTTGGGGCTGTTCAGCCTGGAGAAGACAAGACTCTGAGGAGATCTTATAGCAGCCGTGCAGTACCTGAAAGGGGTGTACAAGAAAGCTGGGGAAGGGCCTTTTACATGGGCTTGTAATGATAGCATGAGGGGAAATGTCTTTAAGCTGGAAGAAGGAGATTTAGACTAGATATTAGGAAGAAATTTGTTACAGTGAGGGTGGTAAGACACTGGCAGAGGTTGCCTAGGGAAGCTGTGGATGTCCCCTCCCTGGAAGTATTCAAAGGGAGGTTGGACGGAGCGTTAGCAACCTGGTCTAGTGGGAGGTGTCCCTGCCCATGGCAGGGGGGTTGGAACTAGATGGCCTTTCAGGTCACTTCCAACCCAATCCAGTCTATGATTCTATGATTTTTAAATGACAGACTAAAAAAACCACAGGTTCCGTGCTCCAAACGCTTAGAAGTTTTCTGCATGCACACTTGCTATGGCTGAGACCAACGCTGACTATTTGCAGATGCAAACAACATGACATACAAAAGGGATTATACATAATTGGAAGATGCGATGTGGAAAATTACTTCTTTCACTGTCACTCTATGCCTTTATTTGTTCTTGAATTTCGTATTAAAAATAAAATGAAAACACCAACCACACACAAAGAAACAAACTTGTACACTGTACATCAGGACCTGGAAATCTCCCAAGCCACAGTCAATTGGCAAAACTATCAGATAAGATTCAATAGAAAAACTACAATGTGATGATGGGCCAATTTTAGAAACAAGATACAAGACATGTACTTCTGGTAGGACTCCTAGATAACAAATTCAACTCCTGCTTCTGCTACAGGTTTCCTATGTGGTCGTAAATACGTAATTTACGATTTCTGCTCCTTGACTTCACTACTCTGAAAAATGAAATACCCACCACTTTTTTTGTTCTCCCACTATTTGGCTTCACTGTTTGTAATATAAATAAACCTTCACAAATAACTGCAAATGAGCAGAATGGACCTTACACCTAACAAGGGTATTGTCTCATAAATAACACCAAGTTCATGTATTTAGGTAGCAGATAAGTAGCAATGAAGCTTTTGTCTGCAAAGAGATTTTGTTCTAGGTTAAGTAAAACAATGAATAATTCCTTTCTTGCACTAGACATATTTTCTTGCCCTTCTTTTATAAAGTACACAAAAGGCAAAGGGAAAGGTTGCATGGGTTGTATTAACTGGGATAGGTGGGACAGAAAGACTGGGAAGAAATGATGGAAGATGCATAGATGGCTTGGGAGTGAGTATAAAGACTTTTTGTGAACTTTAAATAACTTTAAACTGTCTGCATTAGGCCTTATTCAGCTGTACTATTCTACACAACAGATGTTGATCCCGTGAATCTTTCAAGTGAAAACATTCTGTGATTCACAGAAAATTTATGATTAGAAGATGGTATAAAGATGAGAAACCACCCGCCATTATGAGCCCCGATGAACATGTGTGCAAAGTTATTCCAAAAGACTCCATGCATTCTACTCCCAGAAAAGGGAAAAAAAAAGTTCCCTTTGGTTGAATAAAATGTATAAATTAAGTAAAGATGGTCCTCTCCTACTGTTTGAGTCCTTTCATATCAGTTTACAAGCAGTAAAATCAGAAGAGCTCAGCAATAAGTACAACATTACTTCTACTCATCTGTCAATTTCGAGAAATCAGAGTATATAATTTGTTGAGCAACCCTTTGAATTCCCATCTGAATATTGAAAAAAGAAATGTCGTATCGCTTTATGTACCTGTGTGTGACTTCTCAGACTGTAAACAGCTCTCTGTGCATAGCTTGTCTGTCTGAAACCGTGAGGCAGATATTTGTGTCAACTAAGAGGTTGTTCAGAGCTGCTGGTTTTATCTAATGAATGTTACAGTTCACAGAATCACAGAATGTCGGGGGTTGGAAGGGACCTCGAAAGATCATCTAGTCCGATCCCCCTGCCAGACCAGGATCACCTAGATCAAGTTGCACAGGGACTCATCCAGGAGGGTTTTTAGTGTCTCCGGGAAAGGAGACTCCACAACCTCCCTGGGTAGCCTGTTCCAGGCTCTGTCACCCTCATTTCCTCCCCTGCATAAGGGTATCCAGAAAAGGCAATGGAGATAGTACATTTTTCATGGTGTTGCTACTTTGTTTTCCACTTAGGGAGAAGAAAACAAATACATGTGAATTTAGTAACTATCTGAAAGTGAAGAAAATCGCGGAAAACTCTGAATATTCCTTTAATAGAACAATAAAAAGTAAAAAGATTCACTAGGAGTTAGGAAAACAGCGTTGAAATAGAACTCTGCAAATTTTATCTCCGTCTGTCACTGGCCTTCTGCCTCAGGATTCCAGAGGCAGCATGGGCCACCCATCTTCCTGGACATGCCTTGCACAACATAGCGGCATTTCCAGGGTGGGAGCAGAGCAGGTCTGCAGAGGAGGAAGACGAGATAAGCAGGGTCTCCAAGCAGGCAGAAGACAACATTGAGGGATGGCAGAGCTGGGGGTACAGGAAGCGCAGGGCCCATCCCAAAGCCCGTCCCCAAGCATCAGGCTGGCAAGGAGCAGCCACAGCCCCGGTGGCTGTTCAGCATTGGGAAGGGGACAAGCTGAGGCCAGGCAGGACTCGAGAGTGCCAGCCAGCAGACAATTCCTGGGCTCTTGTGTGGGCAGCACATGCCAGGACCTGGGATTTGCCCCTTCCTAGTGAAAGGTCAGAGGTTTTGTACGGCCCTGTACCAGGCCAGCTCTCAGGACAGGGTGGTCTGGCCATGGGCCAGCTAAGCTGAGCTTGGTCCAGGTCTGCAGATCATTGTCCAATGCCTGAGTGACGATTGCCCCCCTTGATTCATAGCTCAGCTTCAGGAGGGACACTTTACCCCACGTCATGCTTACATCACATCGCTTTACCCCACATCATGCTTACATCACAAGCATAGGAGGGATTCCCAAGTGGAGTAGAGCAAGGTCGAGCAGCACTTTGCCTGTGACCTCCCAGTGGACTGCGAGTTGGGTCTGGCTGTTCCTCCCCAAGTTCTCTTTGGCTCGTTACAGGCATATTCATCATGCGGTATGAATCGAGTTGTTTCCCCAGTAGAGAAGCCCGTGCCACCTTCTGTGTTTTCCAGGTCTTCCTGCTGGCGCTGATCGTCTATCGTGTCAGAGTGACCGTGGTCAAACCCCAGGTAGGAGCCAGTGTTGGTGTTGAGCCCTGGCCGGTGGGTAGGGAGTGAGCAGGGGTCCAGGAGCAGCGCCAGGGTGCTGGAGGGTCCCTGCCTGCAGAGGAGGCCATTCCCCAGTAAGGGCCCTGGCAAGCATGGGTCAGGAGGCTCAGGGCAGGCTTGGGTCATGTTCTGGTGGGCTCTGGTTTTTGCTGGTGCTGCTGAGGTGTTGGGGAACATTCCCCTCTCATCTGCTGCCTTCCCTGTCTTTGTAGAGGAGAAGACGGAAGAAGCACCGGTTCAGAGACAACAAAGGGAGTGCCAAAGGAGAGCAGCCCCTTGACAAGGGTAGGTGCCCTGCAAAGACACCCCTGGGGCCCCGCATGCCCATCAGCCCATCTCTGGATGCCCCATGCGCTCACTCTGTCTCCTCTGCCTGCAGGATTTGTCCTCACAAAGGCTTTACAGATCTTGGAGAACTGGTAAGTGGAGACATCCCCCCTGGAGCACAACAGCCCAGTCTGGTATCCCCCACCAAGAAAGATCCCACTAATCCTACCCTCTGCCCCTCTGCAGCTGGGATGCAAAGCTGGTGGTGTTTTCCATTTTTACTGGGTCAGAGGGAATCACTCCGTGCAGAAGACAGGGAGGGGTTCATGGTCACACACTGGGTTGAACCTCGTGGCAAAGACACCAACTGCTGCCTCCTGTGGGGAGGGAGATCCCCAGGGTTCTCAAAAATGCTGGGCTCAGGCTTCACTTCCTTCTCCTCCTCACACAGGCTTTACCCTAATATGTCTGAAGATAGCAACAATACCAGGTCTTCCAGCACATCTAGTGACGATGGGTCTTCAGCAGAGGACTCTACAAGTGACAGGTCTTCAATGTCCGTCATGACAAGTAATGCTGGCTCTTCTTCAAGTGTGACTCTTCCAGTTCTTGTGGATGGAGCAGACAAGGCTCAAGTTTTCAAAGACCAGCCTGGCCCAGAGCACCCCAGCACTGACCCGGAGGAGCAGCCTGGCCCAGTAATTCACCCGCCTGGCAGTGAAGAAGGGCCAAAACGCCTTGATACTGGCAGTGGGCAGGGTCTCCAGGCCCAGCTGAGTCCTCCTTCACCTCCAGAAGTGTCCAAGTTGATCCAGAATGTTCCAGCCTCTTCTTGTCCAGCACCTCAGCGACCAAAAAAATATAATATGATGGCCCCCACGACAATGGACCCACCATACCTGCATGAGCCTGTGAAAAGGGAACTGGAGCAGCTCATTTTTAAAATGAAGGTACAGAAGCACTATGGGCTGCAAATGAGCATCATTGAATAAAATGAGTTCTGAACACCTTTACTAGTGCTAAAAAGTCTCTCAGTGTTACCCTCCACAGATGCCCCCTGGGTGACCCTACCAACCCTCTTCCAGTACTGGAACAGGCACACTCAGGTAGGTTCAAGCAGGCAGGCCCGAGGTTCAGACCCCAAGATTTTCTGCTCACTGTTGATCGGTTGGGTGCTTTCACTGGCAGAGGTGGGTGGCAGGTATCCCACCCCAGGCCTTCACCATTAGCAGCGCGCTGAACACCCAAGCAAAGCGTGCTCCCTGAAACCTCCACTCAAACCCAACTGCCCAGGAAACAACGCCTCTCAGAAGAGTTCTTCACAGGAAATTGCTGCAAGAAAGCAACTTTGATGTTTCTCCTGACAACTTTTCAAACAACAGTCTTCATCCAGAGGCAAGTGAGAGCAGAGCCGCGTTCATAGCCTGAGCAGCTCTTGCACGCCGTATCTACCAGCGCCATCTGCTGATACTGACCACCTCTCCTCCCCATCTGACCGCCCTCATGAGGTTTTCTAGGCTGTTTTTCTCCATCAACATGATCAAACTGGGAACAGACATTATTACACTAAGCTCTACTTCTATAGTGGACCTAAACGAATGACTGGCTGCTGGATCTGCTTCTACTATGGGGTTTTTTGTACCATTTCTTTCAACCTTTTTCTGCAGGAAAATAGTGCTTTACCTCCAAACTAGCAAAAGGATGGAAAATGATGGAAATGCATTAATTTCCCAGACAAGACCATGACAAATTAATAGCAGCTTACCTTCACTCTGGATTCAGAAAATGAACTGCAAGTGGCCACTGAATTCACTCTTTAGCAAGGAAAGAAGAACCTCAAAACCAGATTTACAGTCAACAGTCAGAAGCAGATGAGAAGACCAAACACATTGTTGTCCTGAGACTGGATCATGTAGCCACTGCCAAGGAAAACCATTCAGCCACTGACATCAACTGGAGCCGCTCGCATTCGGTATCTGCCTGACAGATCACTTGGTGGTTACGACAATGTACGACAGATGGACATGGACGTGTATATCCATGTCACCCTACAGCAAAATCAAGTAAGAGCTGACTTTGCAGAAAAATCAATTGATGAAGGGAATGAGGATTATATTACAATAATAGTGAGAGCTTCATTTCATAAAATCACCAGTTCATAAGCTAATGGCTTGAAACAAGGCTGTTCAGTGTATCCGATACAGCTCCAAAATGAGCAGAAAGGAAAGGCAGGATCTTTACGTATTTGCATTTTTCTCTCTTCATTAATAAAGATCAAGATGTAGAATAGAAGTCTGAGCAGAAAACAATCACAAAAACACAGCCACAAAAGCAATTTCTTAAAAGCGCCTGGTATGTACATAATAAAATTCAAGTTCAGTGGAGTGAACACATTTTAAAACAATCTATCTGTTCATTCAGATGTATTACGAGATGTCTCAGACACATAAAGAAGAGAGGTGTGTCTCAGGGACCAAGTCTTGCTACTTGCTATGAAATCAATACTGTGGAAAAGAAACAAATGCCCTTTAAGGAATCCAGGAAGTCATATTAGTAATCATGTTTACTCATGAGATGTCATTACAGAATCAAACACTAAAGCCAGAACGCACCACTGGATTATTTGGTGCGTTGCCTCAAAAAACCCAGTCAGGTCTTTGAAGATTTTGGTGTTCTGACTGTGACTGAGAAATACAACAAAAAGCAACTCTGACAAAACATGTGAAGAGAGTTGCAAGGTACGGGTTTCTGATGAATGCGTAAGCTCATCCACTTCACTTAAAATAAGTCCTCAACTTTTGTCTCAATGTTCTGGGCTTAGCAAATTAGAGTTCCTAGGTTAAGATCTTATGTCCTGTGGGTACATAAGTCATATAGACAGGACCTCCCTACAGAGGTACTCAAATGCAACCACTCTTACCACAGACTGTACTGGAAACTCGGACACTTCCACTAGGAGGTTTGGCTATCTCAAATTTGGGAGCAGGCTAGCTGACACAGTTAAGAAAATGGTGGCAGAATGTCCCTAACGAGGTACAAATGCTATTTTATTGCACGAGCAGTGGTTTGTTTCCTTTCCCCTCTCTACGCAAACGCACCTCCTCGCTGATCCTGTGGTAACTTAAGCCACAGTTGCATGGACTACAAAGCATGTGTGGAGGTAGGTGTAACGGCACGCTCCCCCTGAACACCTCCTAACTCTTTTCAAAGATTCTCCAAGACTTTAAGGAAGAAGAAAATGACAGAAGCAAAGTCTTAATTTCATTCTTTTGGCTTTGACTGAGTCAGTTCTACTGGAATGAAGCTCATTTTGCACTCCTGTAGAATTTGTACAGTCGGCTTGTGGAAAATCAAAGATTCCAGTCGATTCTCAGTCTGAGTTCTCACGCTGGCGTTACTCCAACCCTGTCTTTTACCTATATTCTAGGGCATGTAGAAGTACTTCTTCCTCCCCTTCTTAATAAAATGCAAAGAAAATTAGATTTCTTTCCCCCCCCTTTTTAACAAGAACCCATCATAATAAATATTTACCATTTGCAAACATTTTTATTCTCAGTATTTATTCCAAAGGTTTTTCATCTATCTTAGCACTTGTCTTGCATGTGTTCCTAGGCTTATTATTTTATTCTATTTAAAATCAAAAGTATGTCTTCTCCCAGGCTGCTTCTCATCATTCAATCAGTTGTGTTGCAGAAGAAGAGTGTTAATCAAGGAAGAAAATCCCTGAGATATCTAAGGTGTATGAAAAACCACCACTGCCCTTCCAGCTCTTTCTACATTTCTGCATAACTGCAACCTATAGTTTGTGTGGGGCATTCTACATTACCTACATTACTTTACAAGAGTATAGTCTGTCTTGTGGCTGCTAAACTCCATGTAGTAAAGGGGGAGATATTTTCATTTTGACTAAGAGAACAATTGTTGCCACTGCTGAGTACGTCAGCCCCAGTAGTACTTTTTCACCAGTTTGCTATGGCTTCCTTTTTATTGCCTCCCCAGAAGACAATCCCTCCATTTACAATCATTGATCTACAATTGTTTGTTTACTTATTTTTAAATTTCGCTATTTCAGTGAATTATTTTCTACTGGGGGGAAAAAAAAAAAAGAGAAGGTTTTTTTTCCTTATTTTCTTTTTAATAAGAACTGTGCTTGAATTACTTAAGAGAGGTCTTTTCTTGAGCGTCAAAAAAAACCAAGCCTGTTTTCTGACAGTTTTGTGTTTCATAGTAGGCTGACTGTTTAAAGATACGAAGGCTGTAGTGTGAGTTCACTCTTGATGGATATTAGAGAATCTACACGGGAGAGAGATGCTGTGAATATCCTAAAGTGAGAAAAAAAAATAATACAGAATTAGATATCACTTGGTCCTCAGAGGAGAGAATTCTGCATTCTCCAGTGAGTAATCATGAAAGGATCTCAAACGAAGCTTTTTTCTGGTGTCTAGCGAAAGTTGATTTCACAAGACATGGAGTAATATATACAAGTTGCTCCCGGGGAGATTCCAGTTGGACTTCAGAGGAAAATATTTCACCATGAGAGCAATCAGCCGTTGGAATAGTCTTCCAGGGAGAGTGGTGGATTCCTTAACTTTAGACAATTTTATGGCTCAGCTTGACAGGGTGCTGGGCCAGCTCATTGAAACTGTATTTCTTTACCTTAAAGGGTTGGACTAGATGATCTCTGAGGTCCCTTCTAACATGATATTCTAAGATTCTATGGTTTTGCGGCACATCTTTTTCTTCACCAACATTAATAAGGCCTCTCACCTTTACACAGATATCTGCTTTCACAATGCATGCTGGAACTTCATGTCTAAAAGACATAAAATGTGGAGAAGTCAGGCATAATTTAGACTGGATCAGTGTATGAGGAAGAATTAAGCATGGTGTTCCAGCAGCAGACATCTCTGGCATTGCATGAGCGGTAAAATTTGCAATATCTATGGGAAATTTGCAGCTAAGTAGGGGTCTGCTACTTTTAAATGCCTGAGTCTTAAGCTGGAGTTAAATATAGTAAATTCTGTCACTAATCCCCTAAAGAAACCAGATTAAAAGTAATAACGAAAAACCTTATGTTCTGTGCATAAGGAGCCTTTATTGGCTGAGTGAAAAACAAGAAGTGAAGGATGTTTTTAACTGAGAAACTGCAAATACAAAGACTGATTTGATACCAGCTAATGCCCCCTCTGCACTAGAGAACATCAGCATGGCTCGCTGTATAACAGGCTACTCACTCCAGGTAAACATCTAGAATCAAATCTCCCTTCAGTGCTAAATAAGTTCAGTTCACAGAAGAATACAGATGGAAGAGGCCCAAGAAGAAAACTTACAATACAAGCAAAGCATTTTGGCTGAAGACAGTTAAGAATGCAGGGAGATTATAATTTTGTGACTCCCAGATTTCTGTTGTACATTTGTGCTTAGGTAATCTCTTTCCAGATGTACATCTTTTGTTTGAAATGGCTTATGGCTAATTCTTTTTGATTCACAGAAGGATTTGATTGAAGAGCCTGTTGAAACCTTATAAATTCAATGGCTGGGATCTTTCTTTTCAGTTGCCAGGGCAGAGGTTTCCATTGTTTGTTTGTACAATAATCTATCTGGAACAGCAGAAGGCGTTTTCAACGAATGAACCACCTGTGCAGCACCCTAGGGAACAGAAGAAAGATAGCTTTCAGCATTAGTTAATTGTATATGTGCAAACAAAAAGAACGAAGAAATAACGTTTATCTCTTAGGTAATTGGATGACTTTCTGCAAATTGCTTAGGAATACTTGATGGAGAGATGCTACACCCATTCCTTTCTATGTGCGTACACAGTGACACAGTTCGGTTAGATGTTCTGTGACAAAATGTTAAGTTGAGCGTTCAGGCACCCACACTGTTGCTACCTCACAGAACTCTTGTGACTAAATGCGCTTGTTCTTGCACTTTACTTCATTGTTGTTAAAGTAGAGCTAAAGCACATTGCTACTGCCTGGAGTTACAACTGCTCCGTTATTCTCTGTCACTTCCTTTTCTACCTTCTGTTTCTCTTTCTTTCCTGTTCTTCCCTTCCATTGCTGGTAAGAAATAGTCCAAATCTTCTCATACTTTAAGTGTATGAGTAAGCAAACAAGTCGTCAACAGATCTCTCTGTATAATGGGGAAGAGGTGAGTAGGAATAATTCATATTAGAATAACACAAAGGAGAAGTTTTTCAGGAATCTGGTAAAAAAGTTGATTTGGAAAACTTTTATTTGACTTTTGTTCGTCTCTTAAAAATGATATTTTATTTAAAAAACAAAACAAAACAGAGATGCAGTTTAAGAATAAAAGGTGGGAACCTCCATGTTTAAAATCTACAAAAAACCTGAAAGAAGTCGAATGTACAACTCCTTTCATACCTGAAAAGACGTACACAACAGCACTTCAATTTTGCAAATAGTTTTAGTCAGCCTCCATTTTTATGTGTTCACTCCCATCTCTCCCAAACTTAGTCACTTATCTGTGGCTTATTTATTACGTAATACACTTACCTACAGAGGCATGTGGAGTTTTATCCCTCCTGAAACTTACTGAAACCAAGACTCTCCCAAAGTCA